>ML664177.1:22677795-22937257 GCA_007570785.1 Antilocapra americana | reverse complement strand
CTTGCTTGGAGAAACCATTTTCGCCCACTTCTCAGGAGCCAGATCTGGATTCCAGGGCGATTTTATGAGGTGCTACTATAAGGTAGGGAATAGATTTTAACCAAATGTTCCAGAACTTAATGAAATGAGCATTGAAAACACCCCTTTGGTAGAATCCCCAGAGCCTCAGGCTGAAATGAAGCCTTTGAGTGGGATATGAGGTCGGTTAATAGGCGACAGACAGTTGGAGCCAAGCAAGGTGAATTGGGTCAGGACCTAGGCGAGTTCTTGGGGTCGTACAAAATGGAAGTTTCCCTGTAATGCAGACGTATCACTTTTATCATATAGCAAAGAAAATTCAAAAGCATCAGCCGGACTTGGTATGTGACTCAAAGTGTTAATTGCTCAGCTGTGTTCGACTCTTTGCAACCCCATG
This sequence comes from Antilocapra americana, assembly GCA_007570785.1. Lineage (NCBI taxonomy): Eukaryota > Metazoa > Chordata > Mammalia > Artiodactyla > Antilocapridae > Antilocapra > Antilocapra americana. The sequence continues at coordinate 22,936,842 of ML664177.1, read as the reverse complement.
GACTATAGCCCATCAGGCTCCATGGGATTCTCCAGGCAAGAATACTGGAGTGGGTTGCCATGCCCTCCTCCAGGGGTTCTTCCCCACACAGAGACCAAAACTGCATGTCCTGTGTCAGCCCATATGTAGGATGATAGAAATATTGTCTGTCTTGATTATGATGATGGCCATACTCGTGTATTTGTTTCTCAGAACTCATTGAATTGGATTATGTCAATTACTGTCAATCAATAAATTGAAGAAAAAAAATGTCTTAAAAACTAAGGAAGAAGAATAGGTGAGGAAGTTTGTTCTTTTTAAGATTCTTTTGATGCGGGCCATTTTTAAAGCCTTTATTACATTTGTTACAATATTGCTTCTGTTTTAGGTTTTAGTTTCCTGACCACAAGGCATGTGAGGTCTTTATTCCCTGACCAGGGATCAAACCCACACCCTCTGCATTGGAAGGCAAAGTCTTAACCACTGGATGGCCAGGGAAGTCCCCAGTGAGGAAGCTTTGAATAAGTGTGTTAGTTGCTCAGTTGTGTCGAACTGTTTGTGAGCCCATAGACTGTAGCCCATGAGCCTCCTCTGTCCATGAGATTTTTCAGGTAAGAATACTGGAATGTGTTGCCATTCCCTTCTCCAGGGGATCTTCCTGACCCAGGAATCGAACTTGGGTCTCTCACATCATAGGCAGATTCTTTACCATCTGAGTCACCAGGGGAACCCTTGAAAAAGTGAGAAGGCCAGAACTCTGGCCAAGAACTGAGCTGAGCTGCCCTGAGGGCCACCTCTTCAGGAGCCATGAGGGCCTCTGGCCAAAGTCGAAGGCAGGAAAGAAACCCAGACTGCTGCTCCTTCCCCGCTCACAAAATCACGTGTCAGAGCTGGATCACTTTCCTCAAGTATATTCCCCGGAGCACTGACTCCATGAGCTGCTCCCTGAATAAAAAGAATCTGAAGAACCTCTCTCATGAGCACAAGATGCCTGAGACCAGCCGGCCTACAGGACTGCAATGTCGGTTACATTTGTAATTTTTTTTAGAGGAGTTACATTTTGAAAAATAAATTTAAGTTTAATAATATTTTTATGTAACCCAATATATTTAAAATATTAGCAATCCAACATGCAATATATATAAAAATTATTAATGAGGTATTTTTACATTCTTTCTCATAATACTAACCTTTTGAAACCCACTGTGTATTTTAACGTACAGCATGTCATCTCAACACAGACAAGCCATGTTTCAAGTCCTTAATAGCCACGTGTGTCAAGAGGCTGCTGTATCAGACAGTGTAGCCTTAGAATAGTTAGGGCTCCGAGAAGCCCTGCAGTAAACAAGTATCTTTAAATTTGTTTAATCCAGTGTTTCCAAAATTTATTTGACCACCATATCCTTTTTTGGTGGGTCAGTTCCATTTATTAGCATCTACTCTAAATGAAGACACTTCAAAGATATTATTCAGTTCAAAGATTGTAAAGTTGAGGTCCAACAATTAGGTATAATCTAAAGATAGGTTGAGGGGGCAGGGGCTTTCCTGGATGCCCAGTGGTTAAGGCACCGATGTTCCATCGCAAGAAGCATGGTTTCAGTCCCTGGTCAAGGGACTAAGATACCGCATGCCACATGATACAGCCAAAAACTAGAGAAAGAAAGAAGGAAAAAAAGAAGGAAAGATAAGCTCTGACTAATCTAATCTGGCTTTTAAAAATTGGTTGTTGTTGTTCAGTTGCTCAGTCATGTCCAACTCTTTGCAGCCCCATTGACTGCAGCATGCCAGGCTTCCCTGTCCCTCACCATCTCCCAGAGTTTGCTCAAACTAAAGTCCATTGAGTTGATGGTGCCATCCAACCATCTCATCCTCTGTTGCCCCCTCCGCCTCCTGCCCTCAATCTTTCTCAGCATCAGGAAAGAGTACAGGAATGGGTTGCCATGCCCTGCTCCAGGGGATCTCCCAAACCCAGGAATCAAACCTCCGTTTCTTACATCCCCTGCATTGTCAAATGGGTTCTTTACCACTAGCACCAGTGAGGGAGACAGTCCCACATTCCTTAGGTAACCATTCACTGTTCTTGTTTGGACTTAATCAAAACAGCATGTCCACTGTAGAAAACGGACACTGAGAATCTCTGGATAGAATCCCTGTGCGTGGCATTGGGAGACAGTGCCTCTGGGCAGGAGGCCAGAGCTGCCAGGGTTTTACTGCTCCCGTGGGGAAATGCATTCCTCCGAGCATGACTCAAATCTCCTGTGGCTGATGCTTATCTCGGGGCCAAGGCCAACAGCATCCCTTTTTCTTTATAGCAACAATTAATTTCCCCAGGGAGTTTCAGCTACTTTTCATAAGAGAAAATTTACCCAAGAATGTGGGGAGGTGTGTGTTTGTGTGTTTTCGAGAACATGTGGGTGCCCCTATACCTGTCTGAGTATGACATCAAGTAGCCTTGAATGTAGCAAACTGTTTTCTCCTGTCCTTCGGGACTCCTATGTAGAGGAAAGCCAGAAAGTGTCTGCAGAATAGAACAAAGGAAAGAGCTGAGAGCTTTATAAAAAGGTACACTCAGAGCAGGCTTCCCAGGTGGCGCTAGTGGTAAAGAACCTGTCTCCCAATGCAGGAGACTTAAGAGACACAGCTTCGATCCCTGCGTTGGGAAGATCTCCTGGAGGAGGGCATGGCAACCTACTGGAGCCTGGTGAGCTACGGCCCATAGGGTCGCAAATAGCTGGACACAACTGAAGCGACTTAGCATGCACTCATGCAAACTCATAGTGCCTCTCCTTTGCCTGAAAAGACAAAGAGCAGTATGCATGCAGAGAATGAGTCATCTGCAGTGGCCTTGCCTGGTCATCTCATGGACTTGTTAGCTCACTGTGTGCAGGAAGGGAGGGGGTCTAACAGAAAGATTCAAAAGTAGGGGCTTCCCTGGTGGTCCACTAGTGAAGACTTCATCTTCTAGTGCTGGAGGTAAGGGTTGGTCAGGGAGCTAAGATTCCACATGCCTCATGGCCAAAACACCAGATCATAAACACAAGAAGCAATACTATAACAAGTTCAATAAAGACTTTAAAAAGTGATCTAGTTTCATTCTTTTACAAGTGGCTGTCCAGTTTTCCCAGCACCACTTGTTAAAGAGGTTGTCTTTTCTCCATTGTATATTCTTGCCTCCTTTGTCAAAGATAAGGTGTCCATAGATGCGTGGATTTATCTCTGGGCTTTCTATTCTGTTCCATTGATCTATATTTCTGTCTTTGTGCCAGTACCATACTGTCTTAATGACTGTGGATTTGTAGTATAGCCTAAAGTCAGGTAGGTTGATTCATCCAGTTCCATTCTTCTTTTGTTTACAATAGCCAGGACATGGAAGCAACCTAGATGCCCATCAACTGACGAATGGATAAGAAAGCTGTGGTACATATACACAATGGAATATTACTCAGCATTAAAAAAAAATTCATTTGAAGCAATTCTACTCAGATGGATGAAACTGGAGCCCATTATCCAGAGTGAAGTAAGCCAGAAGCAAAAACAACAATACAGTATATTAATGCATATATATGGAATTTAGAAAGATGGTAACGAGAACCCAACATGCGAGACAGCAAAAGGAACGCAGATGTATAGAAGAGACTCGTGGACTTTGTGGATGAGGGTAAGGGTGGGATGATATGGGAGAAGGGCATTGAAGCATGTTAATTGTCATGTGTCTAATCAATCGCCAGCCCAGGATTGATGCTCGGGGCTGGTACAGCGAGATTTCCTGGGGGGGAGGGAGGAGGGAGGGGGGTTCCGGAGGGGAAGCATATGTAAACCCATGGTGATATCATGACAATGTATGGCAAAAACAATAAAAAAAAAGACTTTAAAAAAGGTCCAAGTCAAAATATATATATATCTTTAAAAAGAAAAGAGAAAAAGAGACACCATTGTGATGATCAAGGAAGATTTAAGATGCTCTCAAACAGGACACCTCTCCTCCCAGACCTGACACCTGGCCAAGGCTGACACTGTCAGCAGGGAGGGGTGAGGGTAACTTAGACAAAGAGCTTGGAAGGGACCTGGTTAGGAATCGCAAGATCAGAGGCACAGAACGGACTGGATCTAGTCATGTGCAGGTCGTGAATGCTGGACCAAAGCAGAGATCAGAGGAATTAGACGAGCAGAGTTGCATTTCTAGGATGCTGGCTTCGTCTCATGGATGCTGGGAATTGACCAGGCACCCAGAGCAATCTCACTTTTTATCCTTCTTCCTCATGAGAGAGAGGAAAGTACAGGGTGTGGGATGGACGTATCCTGGCTTCTTCAGTATGATCTTCTCCTACTTCTTCCTTCCCCCATTACAACAGCAAAGAGACAAAACACAGATGAAGCTATTTAAAATATTTCTCTATGGTCTCTCTAGTCCTTTCTGTTTTTCCCCATTCAAGTAGAAAGGTCTCTACCCCATTCCCAGCTTTCATATAACTTCCTAAATATTAAGAGTTTTGCTTAACATTGTACAACACAGCCGTCTCTGGTAGAATCCATGTTTCAAACAGGGTCATGCCTTCCTTTTTCTGCATATAGAAGCAGAGTATAAAACTATTTAGAAATAAAAACACACAATGGGCTTAAAATTCCTGCCTTATGAAATTGAGGCTGTCAGTTCCAGCTTCCCCTTATCGGAAGGAATATTCGGGCTACGCCAACATGGAAATGAAGCATCTTGACAGCTCCTCGTGGGTAATGGTGCAGAACTACTTGTATTTAACATTCCTGCTTCGATTCCATTAGCACACCGAACTCAGTTTTCTCGATCTGCCAGGGAGAAGTGGAACGAAAAATCAATATCCCACCAAAAAGCATTGATGAGATTTTTATCTCCTTTCAAATCACAAAGGAATGTCAGGTCCCTTTACAGAGAGACTTCCCCGAACAAATTGCGGGTTGTCGCCATGTAAACTGATGTTGTATGAAATCCAGAGTTGAAACAGGTGCCCCCTCATTATATTTCTTTTTTCTCCCTTGAAGCATATATTTCATGTTTGCATTAGTGCATTCAGATGCCAAAAAGATAAGCGCTTTAACAACCCTAAGACAGAAGTCTGTGGAGGCGCTTGTTAATATTAATAATAGCTTCAGTACATTTCCTCATGTTGTAAATTCCAGCTTTCATATCTTTCCAAGAAGTTCCTCCCTCGATCTCGGCAGTGAATGATCTTGCCAGGAGGCCCGCCCCCAGCCCTGACTGCAGCCCGGCTTTACCAAAGTGCAGCTTCCACTGTCGGAATGAGTGAGGTGCTGGTGCCTCGGCTCCCTTGGCAAGTGAGATCCTCTGCTTCTCCCAGCGGAAGCTTTGTTCTCCTGGATGCTTCCTGGCCTCTAGGGCCATTCCTGCCTTCTTGGGCTTGAGCTTGTACTTGCCTGGGCTTTTTCGGCTGCTTCACTCTCCTACTCCCGCCCTGTTGAGTGTCTGATTCACAGGATCTGCAGACTCCAGCCTCACCTGGAGACACAGCCAGCCCTGCTCCATCTCTCCCTGCCTTTCATCCTCACCGCTCAGAACCAGGGCCTCCAGGACATGTGCCCTGGGTTTTGAGTGTGTGCTTTTTATGTCAGAATAGGAGGCAGCAAGCATTTCCTACAAAAGGCCAGACTTTCCTCTGTAGATTGATAGAGATAGATTAGATAGATGGACAGATGGCTGGCTGGCTGGAGATTGATAGATATATATAGATAGAGAGAGATCATATATAGATAGATACATATATATAGAGAGATAGATGATAGATATAGATGGATGGGTAGATTGATGGGTGGATGGATGGATGGAGGGATGGATGGAGATAGATATAGATAGAGAGATAAAGAGATGATATATAGCTAGATATAGATAGATAAATGATAGATAAGTAGGAAGATGGATGGATAGAGGGATGGATGGATGGGTAGAAGGATAGACAGAGATAGACAGATAGCTAGAGATAGATACAGGTAATGAGGTTTATTGTGAGAACTGGCTCACATATTTATGGAGGCAGAGAAGTCCCATAATCTGCCATCTGCAGACTGGAGAACCAGAAAGTTTGTCATTCTGCCCAAGCTAGAAGGCCTGAGAACCAGGAGATCTCGTATCCAAAGCTAGGAAAAGATGGACGTCCCAGCTCAAGAAGACAGACAGAAGTTGCCCTTCCTTCTTTTTTTTGTGCCTTTTGGGCTCCAAATGAACTGGATGATGTTCACCCCGTTGCTGAAGGTGACCTTCTGAATTAAATGCTAACCCCCTCCAGGACACCTCACAGACACATTCAGAAGAGCCTTTTACCAACTCTCTGGGCCTCATCTATCCAGTCTGGTTGACACATAAAATTAACGATCACATCCCATGTTGGCAGGCCTAGGTAAAGTGTGTAAACACCTGAGCCAGGTGATGCTCCAGCAAAATCGCACATGCAACTGAAACTTGAATCTCACCTGAATTTCATGAGTAACAACATGCCACTTCCCTTTTGACTTTTTAAAATAATTTTAAAATATAAAAGCCATTCCTGTCTCGGGCTTCCATATGAAAATATGCAGGGGGCCAATTTGGCCTGAAATACTCTGTTTTCTGAGCCCTGTGTTAGAGATTTTAAGTAAGCTTCTCCTATTTACCAGTGGGGAGAGGGTGCTCAAACCAACAGCAAAATATGAATTTGTGAGTGAATTTAGGAAGAACTAGGAATGGGGCTTCTCTGATGATTCAGTGGTAAAGAATCTGCCTGCCAATGCAGGGTACCTGGGTTTTATCCCTGGTCTAGGAAGATCCCATATGCAGCAGAGTAACTAAGCCCATGCACCAGCTCTACTGAGCCCGAGGACCCTAATGCCCATGCTCCTCAACAAGAGAAGACACTGCAATGCTAACCCTAACCCTAACCCTCACACCACAACTAGAGAAAAGCCCAAGCAGCCTCGGAGACCCAGCCCAGCCAAAAATACATAAAGTTTTCTTTTTAAAGTATAATTAAAAAAACAAAGGATGAGGAATGAATGATGGAGTGTAGGACTGAGTGAAGCAATGAAGGAATGAAATGAGTATGGAAAATATCTAACCAATCCCAAGGTACTCTGAAAATGTCTTTGATCATTTCTCTTTTTAATTCCAGCCTGAAGTTTCACCTCAGGACTCCCCTGCATCCTGTTTTTAACCTCATAAATCCCCCCATCACTCACTCATCCCACAAAGGCCTTCTGAACACCTGCTGTGGTACAACCAGGCTTGGCATCAGCCACTGAGGACAGACCAATGAGAAGTCCCACGGGACTCAAGCTCCAGAAGGGGCTCTAAGATATGGACAATGAATTATATTGCATGTGAATGCCTATGAGATAGTCGAGGGCTCTGGGATCACAGGGGCTGTTACCAGTGGAGGTGGAATCAGGCTTCAGTACAAGCAAGGAAGGTTGAATAAGATGGGGCAAGTGGACCCTCCAGCTTCCATCAAGACAGGACTGACCCCTTGCCTTCTGATCAGATCCAGCCCATGTAAGGCAGACATAAATTCTGGAATCCTCAATGGGGTTGAGCCCACAGGGTGTTTTATGGACTGAATGTTTGATATCTGCCCAAACTCCTATGTTAGAATACTACCTCCAATGTGACGGTACTTAGAGGTGGGGTCTTTGGGAGGTGGGTGACTCATGAGGGCAGAGCCTGTCTGGATGCCCTTTATTAGAAGAGGCAAGAGAAGAACATGTTTCTCTCACTCACATGGAGATACCAGGAGAAGATGGCATCTATGAACCAGGAAGCTGGCTCTCCCCAGACACCATGTCTGCCAGTATCTTGATCTTGGACTTCCCAAGGTCCAGAACTGCGAGAATTAAATGTTTGCTGTTGAAGCCAGTGGTGTTCTGTTCAAGCAGCCCAAACTGACCAGAACCTGCTGGGTCTTCAAAGCACCTCTCGGAAGTTCTCCGAGAAACCCTCTCGTTGTTCATTCGCATGTTCCTCGGCTATAAATTCCGAGAAGAACTTGAGATAAACTTTAATCTGAAAACACATGTAAAATATTTTCTTCAAACAAAGAAAACCCCAGCGGCCATGTGTTTCTCTGAAAGATACAGAAAGTGTCTGAAAATGGATGTTTCTCACATGGCCCTTAGATAAAAGTCGGGGAAATGGCATTAAATCTTAACAGAGTGGAAGCATTTCTGAAGGGGACTGAGATAATATGGACCAGACATAGGGCTCTCGGAAAAGCTAACTCAATACCAGCCCCGAGCTCAAAGAATGTGGATGAATGGATGTTTAACATGAGCCCTCGGTGCTCTTGAACACACATCAAATGTTTCCAGCCAGCTTCTGACTAGTGCCAAATTGGAGCAAACTAATGATGGGTTCTCTGAGGCTTCCCCGAAGTGGCAGTGGGTCGAGCTTTAAACAGTGGAAAGCAAGGCCAGCCTTCCAGGAAGGTGGAGAAAGCCAGGTGACGGGAGAGGCTGGAAGGCCCACCACTCTAAAAACATCTGCGTGCATCTAGGTGCCACAAAGACCGTGTGCCCTTCCTGAGAATGGATCTGATCGCATCACCGCCCTGGTTCAGCTCTCTTCAGGGAACTCCCTCGCCCACATCAACTTCCAAATAGAATCCACACTACTTGGAGTGATGTAAAGAGGTCTTCCTCAAAAAAAAAAATAAATTAAGTTAGATCTCTACCTCATGCTTTAAACCAAAATAATTTCCAGATGGGTTGAAGAGTAAAAATATAAGAAATAAAACCTAAAAAGAACCAGGAAAAAAAAAATAGGGAGAAGTATACGTTCTCTGATCTAGGAATTGTAAAGATTTACTAAATGCACCACCTAGAAAAGATGGGTAGTTTGGATCATATAAACATGAGAAATGCCTTTTGTATATCACCAAAGCGAAACCAGTGAAATCAAAAGGCAAGCAGCAAATAGGAGAAGATATGTCGTTATTTGATGAAGAGCTCATGTTTTTAAAATGTAAGCAGGACTTTGCAAAGGAAGGAGAAAAAAAATAAATGCGGCAACAGAAAGAAAAAAAAAAAGGGTACAGGGCATGGACAAAAGAAGAAAGAGAAATTCAGTGATTTATTCAACAGAGATTCGTGTCTGCTCCATGCAGAATGCTACATTTGTCAATATGCAAAAGGCCTATAGGCTGAGGGTGAAAATGCTCTGCTCTGTCCGCCAGCAGAGCCCAGCCGCTGGGAGTGTTGGCTGCCTGAGTCCCTCGGTGGGCCTTCCTCCAGCAAAGGTAGCCATCATGCCCAAGGCAGTGTCCCTCCCCTGGGACAGCCTGCACACAGGAGGGGTTACAACTCATAGGTCCCCTGGCCTTGAGTCAGGACAACTCTGAAGGTGACTCAGCTCTGCCTCTTTTCCTCCACCCAGTCTTCCTCTGCTCTCCAGCTTGCAGGTGATGCCCCCAAGGTGACTTCCCAACTGACACATGGCAGCCAGCCCATCTCAGGTCTGTTTCCAGGGCATCTTCCTTGAGACAGGTGTTCAGCTGGAACAGTGATTGAAGAAATACTGTGAAGCTGTCTTTTAATTTCCCTTTCTGCAGAATGAAAGGAGGGTCCATAAAGGAAAACGACAACCAGGAAAATGTAGCAAAGAGTCAGAGACGAGGACAAAAGAGAAAGCTGCAAATCGGGGGTGACGATCAACTGTAACAAAGAATGCAGAAAAGGAGAAGGAGTTAAGGATTTTCAAAAGTGTCCCTTGAATTTACCAATAACAAGGTTTTTCCCTACCTGGGAAAAGAGTGACTTTGGGGGAATGAAAGATGTCAGAGCTTTGAGCGGGGAGTGGGACGTGAGAAAGAGGTGATGACAGGTAAGGTGACTCCTCCAAGATGTAATAATAGCTTATAAATATGCAGGGGAGTGTTCATGCTCAAGATCACTCATCCATGTGTGTATATATGTGTGTATGTATATGTAAATGTGTGTGCATGTAATGACCAAGTGAAAGGGTTGGCAAAATTTTTCTGTAGAGAACCAAATAATAAATAGTTTTGGCAGCCCCTATGATCTGTGTCACAGCTATTCACCTCTGCCATTGTAGAATTTGTACAACACATCATTTCATGATCTTTCGTGCATCTCTTTGGAACAAGGATTCTAGAAACATTAGTTTGCATAAAGATCAGCTGGAGGGCTTGTTGAAATAGTTGCTGAGCCCCATCCCAGAGTTTCTGAGTAGGTTTAAGTTGGAACCTGAGAATCTGCATTTCTAACACATTCTTAAGCGATAATGATGGTGTTGGTGCAAGGACCACGCCTGGACAAGCTGTGCCCCAGGCACCACGGCAGATATTAGATCTTCCCACTAAACTGAACGGGCCCATGGAAGAGAACACATTTGCAATTTCTTCAGGATCACCTCACTCTCTCAGACAACTCCATACAGCTCAAGATGCGAAAAACAAGAGGCCACTGCCCCTGCCCCTCGTGTGTAACAACCTACCAGCAAGAGGTAAAATTGATATACAAGCATTTACTCTGGGTTTTTTTCTTCCCAGGAGTATGTGAGAAGGTTCCAGCTGCCAGAGCAGAAGGGAATCATCCAGATTCTTCAATTCAATGACGTGAAGACAAATGTTAAACCACCAGCTTGCAAGCAAGTGTACTGAATTATTGTCCTTGTTGTTCAGCCACTTCATTGTGTCCGACTGTTTGCGACCTCTTGGACTGCAGCACACCAGGCTTCCCTGTCCTTCACCATCTCCCAGCATTTGCTCAAACTCATGTCCTTTGAGTCGGTGATGCCATCCAACCATCTCATCCTCTGTCATCCCCTTCTCCTGCCTTCAATCTTTCCCAGCATCAGGGTCTTTTCTGATGAGTCAGCTGTTCACAGCAGGTAGTCAAAGTATTGGAGCTTCAGCTTCAGCATCAAGTCCCTCCAATGAATATTCAGGGTTGATTTCCTTTAGGATGGACTGGTTAGATCTCCTTGCAGTCCAAGGGACTCTCAAGAGTCTTCTCCAGCACCACAGTTCGAAAAGATCAATTCTTTGACACTCAGCCTTCCTTATGGTCCATATCTGTACATGACTACTGGAAAAACCAAAGCTTTGACTAAGAGAAATCTGCACACCATGGCTAGAGAGTAACCTTTGCTCTCCACAACTAGAGAAAACCTATGAAGCAGCAAAGACCCAGCAGAGCCAAATAAATAAACAAAAGTACTTAAAAAAAAAAAAAACTGAAAGACAGCGATTTGCCAAAGCACAACTGGGCTTGGAATCTGTGTCCTGTGACTTCCAGCCCAAGTCTCCTACTGATCCATCACATTGGTTCTTGTGGCCTCAAAGGCAATGTCACTACAGCTATTGGGCCTCTTGAACTTTCCTATGACAAGGGCTTGGGGACTCATGTGCCGGGTCCAGCCCCCTTTATTTCCTTAAGGAGGTCCCTAATGTTTATGTCACTGGAAGACGGACAAGGCACAACTTTGCTCCCCACCCCCATCTGCGGCATCAATAGTAAGCTCTCTTGGAAACATCTTTCTCTTCTGTCTGAAAGAAAATGTTTTCCTGACTTGGCATGCTCACAAATACTACAAAAAAAAAAAAAAAAGATTAAATTTACTTTTAAGTTACCAAATGCACCATGCAGGTCTGTAATTGACCATGAGAGTGTCGGGAAAATATGATCTATCTTCTGTAAATCAGGAAACCTTAAACAGGCTCTCTAATCGTAAATGCCGATCCTGGCAGTGTCCAAAGAGGCTCATGTTTATAAATTGTTCCCTGATGTTTTAAGTAAGTGCACAAACACAAATCATACTAAGGACTTCAGAAAAGACTTAGCTGTGTGGCAATTTATTATAAGCAGTGTAATTTTCATCAGTCAGGCAGCCCTAGACTGTAATTACCTCTCCACCATAAGAGTTACAATTGCTTTCATTACATTTTCCTAGTCATATGCTCGTCTGGATTGCCACAGAGACACTGAATGGAAAATGCATTTATTTATTGTTAGTCCTCCTAATGGCTCGTTACTTGGTTTCTAAAGATGTTATCAAGTCACTTGCTTTTCCTACCCCTCCCACCCCCACCGGTAGAGGACAAAAGAGGTCCAACTTGAAAATCTCCACTCACGTGGAACATCCAGGAAGGGCCCAGAGTCTGCTGATACCTCAGCTCTGGCTGAGGAGTCATCATCAGCCTGGCTAGAGTTCAAAATGCTGAAGATTAATTAAAACCACACGCCACTGAGCACAACAACCAGCCTCCCGGTCACAACTGAAAAGAAACCACATTTTGTTCCCTATAGTTAGAGATTTACAGGAACGTTTAAAGGACTCAGAAGGTGACCCAACAGCCCATTCTTCCATGTGGGTGCGTGGGTGGGTGGGTGTGTGGGAGTGTGAATTAGAGAGCATGGTTGCACCTTGGACCTCAAAACAAGCAAGAAGCAGGGGACATTTTCATCCCCCGCCATGGCCCTTTTGGTCCCTGATGCCGTGAAAGAAAAATCTAGAAACAGAGATCCAAAATATGGAGGGTGGACGTGGATGGGAGATGAAGAGACCTGGTCTGCATGGTGACACACGAGTTTTATCAAGATCAAGCATTTCGTCAGTAGATCAAGGGTTTGCAGACTGCTCAGAGCAAGACTCAACTCTGGGCTGCATCCACAAAATCTTTCCACGGATCAGCTGTGTGCAGGCAACTCTGCCACTCTGACCTTGTGCAAGACCCTGGACCTTTAAAAAAACCTCTGCTCCCTGAAGGTCTACCAAAGAACCAATGACAGGAATTCAAAACTTCAACTCTTTCCACTGTCGCATCGAACTCTGGATGCATAAGAAAGGAAAGGGGCCATGCGTCAGCCCCGGGAGAATTCCCTTCCGATGATGTTGGATTTTTTCTTGTCTTCTCTTGTTTAAAGCCATGTCATGACCTAGAGAAGGACCAGCCCTGCCTAGGAACTCCCCACTAGCAGTGTTGAGAAAGGATATACGAAACAGCCCAGAACCACAGAATGTTAACATTTTCGATCTCAGAAAGACGTGAGCAGGGTGATCTACTTTGTGTTCCTATTTACAGATAAGAAAACAGAGGCCCAGAGATGCTCAGTCACAGGTCAGAGTTTCAGAAATGTTTCAGAGCCGGCCTCCCAGTGACCAATCCCGAATCTGTCCCACCGAAGTCCATCTGTCCTTGGAGCACTTGATGAGTGGCTTGCTGGGCAGCATTAGGGAATGGCATTCCCTCAACTTTGCTCTGCACAATCCAGAGCAGGCACCTTCCTGAGCATGTTAGATGGAGTGGCTCAGGACGGGGGACCCAGCCGTTGTTGTTTACTCGCTAAATTGTGTCTGACTCTTTGGGACCCATGGATTGTAGCCTAGGCTCCTCTGTCCTTGTGATTCCCCAGGCACGAATACTGGAGTGGGTTGCCCTTTCTTACTTCAAGGGATCTTCCCACCCAGGGACTGAACCCATGTCTCCTGCACTGGTAGGCAGGGTCCTATACTACTGAACCACCCGGGGGGCCCAGTGGACCCAGTAAATGCTGCTAAATCTGAATGCCCTGACTTCTTTTTCTACTCTTCCCTTAGAATTACTCTCAGGTCTGGATGAGGGAGGGGCTTCCCCTATGGCTCAGCAGAGAAGAATCTGCCTGCAATGCAAAAGACCAAGGAGACGTGGGTTTGATCCCTGGGTAGAGAATATCCCTTGGGGAAGGAAATGGCAACCCACTCCAGTATTCTTGCCTGGGAAAGCCCACCGACAGAGGAGCCTAGTGGGCTACAGTCCATAGGGTCGCAAAGAGTTGGACATGACTGAAGTGACTGAGCATGCATTGGGAGCAGGAATAAAATCTCAGTCTTTCCAGTGTGGACAAGCTCTGGAGATGCCATTCAGGGAGCGGGACCCTATGTGTCCACCTTGTGTCCAGCTGCTGGGAGCTTGGAGCAGACTTACCCAGATCCTGAATGGCTTCTCATGGGAGATGGGGACAGGCAGAGTTTCATCCCACCTCCAAAGGAGCCCAGGTTGGTTGTGCCACCACGGGTTAAAAACTCATCCAAAATGTCTCCCACTGACAGCTGGGCACAAACTCATCCTTCGTACGGCTGGTTCGCTCTAGGGAGAAATTCGTGCCGTGCACCATTTGTCGGCTGGAAGGGGTCTCACTTTTGGATGAGCTTGTCACTTCTGCAGAAATCCTATACCCCTCATTTCCCCTTGCTGACTTGCATTTCACAAATGGCCACATCATTTTGTCAAATTGTGGAGCCACTTGGAAATTGGGCGTAGAGTTTTGCATAATCATTCATGTCATGCCGGTGACACCCTGTGATTATGTATAATGGTCTCCCAGGAGTCCCAAGGCAGGGGAACGCTACCTGGCTAGCCTCACCGGCAAGTTCCATTCCCACCATTTCACAGAGAAGGACCCCAAGGGGGGAAGTCTCTGCTTCTACACCGGGTCCCTGTGTCTACAAGGAGGAAAAGCAGGAGGCTCAGCTTGGGGCAGTGAGTTAGTGCCCGGAAAATGAAACAGTAGACCTGTCTAAAATCAACCCTCTTGTAAACCATCTCAGTACAACTGACTTCTGAACCTAGATGCAGAAACCAAATTTCACTAAAATTTCACCAGGTAGGAGGGAACAAAGTCAAGTTTTGCTTCAAGACCATTTCTTTCTGTCTCTGAAGATAAAGATGTAACCATTTCTTAGGAATGAAAAGATGTTTGGTCTTTTTTTTTTTTTTTGCTTTTCAAGTCTATGTATTTAAGAAAAATAATTTATTTTGGACTGTGCTGAGTCTTTGTTGTTGCTTGGGCTTTTCTCAGGTTGCAGCAGTCGCGGGCTAGTCTCTAGTTGTGATACCCAGGCTTCCCTTGCTGTGGAGCAGAGGCACTAGGGCATACAGGCTTCAGCAGCTGCCGCACATGGGCTCAGCAGTTGCAGCTCCCAAGTTCTAGCACCCGGGCTCGGGAGTTGTGCTGCACGGGCTTAGTTGCTCCACAGCACATGGAATCTTCCCGGACCAGGGATTGAACCCATGGCTCCCGCATTGGAAGGTGGATTCTTCACCACTGAGCCACCAGGGAAACCACTCTAGGTATTTGAGGTTGAAATACAATTGATTTACATTAGTGTGCTACGAATGGAAAGAGATTAGGAGCAGTGACTATTGGGTGACACAGGTACATTGCTAGTCTCACTACTTCTCTATTTGAAATATTTCATATTAAAACGTTTTAAAAGTGAAACATGTGATGTTTCAGTTTGGATGTATTATGAAAACTTTTGCTGATACTCTTCAGTCACTAAGTCGTGTCTGACTCTTTGCGACCCCATGGACTGTGGCCCGCCAGGCTCCCTGTTCATGGGATTCTCCAGGCAAGAATACTAGAGTGAGTAGCCATTTTCTTCTCCAGGGGATCTTTCCGACCCAGGGATCAGACCCGTAACTACTGCTTGCCAGGCAGATTCTTTATCACTGACCCACCAAAGAGAATGCTGCTACTGTTTAGTTGCTCAGTTGTGTCTGGCTCTTTGCAACTCCATGGACTATAGCCCGCCAGGCTCCTGACCATACTGTTAAATTCCAGACTGTATAGGGGAAAATACACACCCCCAGGAGATCCCGGAGACAAGCAAACATCTCTAAAATGTGACAAGATGAAAGGGCAGAGGCATCTTTTGGGGGAAGAGTCCCATGGACGCATAAATCCCAGGAAAGAGAAGGCTGTGTGTTATGTCAAGGTGCATGCATGCATGCTAAGTCACTTCAGTTGTATCCAACTCTTTGCAACCCCATGGACTGTAGCCCTCCAGGCCCCATGGGATTCTCCAGGCAAGAACACTGGAGTGGGTTGTCATGCCCTCCTCCAGGGCATCTTGCTGACCCAGGAATCAAATCTGCATCTCTTATGTCTCACTGCATTTACAAGTGGGTTCTTAACTACTAGCACCACCTGGGAAGCCCCCTGTCAGGGTAAATCAGTTTTATACAGTCACGCAGAGTTTCCCAGAGCCTGCCTTAGTCAAAGATGCAGAATGGGTTCCCTACATTCTGGAGTGGCGCAGACATGATGGAAACACCTGCTGGACCAGCTGGAGCTGTGCAAGGGAAACAAGGACCACCTCAGCAAATGCTGTGTAAACAGATCACATCATGAGCATCATTCCCCAGAACCTCTTTGCAATGCCTGCTTGCTCCCCCCGCCCCAGGCATCGCATCCCCAATACTCGGGGGAAAGAAACTGAAATTAATTGAACTATAGAAAAGTCAAGTTGCATTTATCACACAACTGAAATACATAACCAAAGATCCATACCTGCTATGAGCCTGTCCCAGAACCATCCTTTCCCATCATCGTGCTGCCGAATTCTGAAGCCTTTGCCTAAAAATCACCTCTTCCACGGACCTTTCCCTAAAGATTCTAATGTGGAATCAATCCTTATTCTCTCTCTTAATGTCTGTAATACTTCATCTATGCCCTCCGGTTTGAGGGTTTATTTATGAGTTGCTTTAGTCACTTGTGTCTCCTGTGTGTTCGACTTACCTCACCATAGACTGTAAATCCTTCTGGAGCTGGAATTACATGGTCTCCTTTTAAAGGCTTCCCCCAGCTCAGTTCAAGACCCAGCTTTACTAGGTGATCATCTCTAATGACTACAGCATTTACCATTCTTGTGTCTAATGTTTTTAACCTCTGTATTAAAGTAAACATACTGGGATATTCTTGGCACTCAGCTTCCTTCTTTTATTTTTTGGCCACATCTCGCAGCATGTGGAATCTTAGTTCCCCAACCAGGAATCAAACCCGTGCCCCCTGCATTGGATGTGTGGAGTCCGAACCCCTGGACCACCAGGGAAGTCTCTTGGTTCTCACTTTCTATACCTATTTGACCTTTCATTATGACAGTCTGCTTCTATGTTAATGAAATTACAGAGCAATAACAACCCCTGTGAGATGCCATGAAGGAAAGGAACGGATACTTTCATTTCATTAAGGCTCTTCTTGGTCTCAGACCCCTTCATCCTTGCCCACCTTCATTCTGGATGTGCAAAAAGCTCTTCTATGGCATCTTGGTGCCTTCCCTGGCTACCAGGAGTGGCCAGGAGACACAGTTTGGTCAATGAGGTGGAAGAAGCTCGCCGGGAACTTTTGGAAAGACTTTCTTGTGGGCATGCTTATTCGCTCAGTCATGTCCGACTCTTTGCGACCTTAACTGCCAGGCTTCCCTGTCCATGGGATTCTCCAGGCAAGAATACTGGAGTGGGTTGCCATTTCCTGCTTCAGGGGATCTTCCCAACCCAAGGTTCAAACCCAAGTCTCCTGCATTGCCAGGCGGATTCTTTACCAGTGAGTAACACCTGGAAAGCCAGAAAGGCATTAGCTTTTCCCAAAAATGGGGACAAATGTGGCTAGAGAAACCACCTCTTTTCCCATCTTCCTGCCCAACTTGTGGATTCTGAATGTGGTTCCTGAATTTGCATGACATTTACTAAACTAACTCGAGATTGTCTCTAATCTAGCTCTAAATTGCTTTTCCAATTTTCTCTTACAATTTCCTTCCATTTGAATCAAAATGACTTTCAAAACTTGTTCTTCTCAAAGCTGAGTTACTTTGGTTATTTTGTCTCCTCTCTGATGAAAGATCCCTCATCATTTTAACCCAAATTTTTAGACCCGGCCAAATCTCTGCCTAATTGGAAAAGCTGCCCTTTAACAAAATCATCTCTTCCATCTGGAGTCTCGTAGCTTTTCTGACCCGACCACTTAAATAGGCATTTGCAGAGTCTGTACAGTACTCCTTATATTACTGCCTTTATTTGTTATTAATTCATATGAGTGTTGTCTCTCCAATTAGGTTATTAGTCCATTCAAACTGCATGTTCTATTTCTTTGTACCTCTCATAGCATCCAAAATCACTGCAGATGGTGACTGCAGCCATGAAACTAAAAGATGCTTCCTCCTTGGAAGGAAAGCTATGACCAACCTAGACAGCACATTAGAAAGCAGAGACATTGCTTTGCCAACAAAGGTCCATCTAGTCAAAGCTATGGTTTTCCCAGTAGTCATGAGTTGGATGATGAAGAAAGCTGAGCGCCGAATAACTGATGCTTTTGAACTGTGGTGTTGGAGAAGACTCTTGAGAGTCCCTTGGACTGCAAGAAGATCAAACCAGCCCATCCTAAAAGAAATCAGTCCATAATATTCATTGGAAGGACTGATGCTGAAGCTGAAACTCCAATACTTTGGCCACCTGATGTGAAGAATTGATTGGAAAAGACCCTGATGCTGGGAAAGACTGAAGGCAGGAAGAGAAGGGGATGACAGAGGATGAGATGGTTGGATAGCATCACCGACTTGGTGGACATGAGTTTAAGCAAGCTCCAGGGATTGGTGATGGACTGGGAAGCATGGAGTGCTGCAGTGCATGGGATTGCAAAGAGTCAGACATGACTGAGCAACTGAACTGAACTGAACTCAATATGTACATATGGAATGACTAAACGTTGTTATGTTTGCAACATTCTTGCCTTGTCATGAGAGGTTCAAGTGTATAAACCTATCCATCCCTGGCTGGATAGAGAATGGAGGACTGGCAAATGAGTAGAGAAATATAAGGGTAGTTTGCATGATGAGTTATTGATATGGGTTGTGGACTTGTTTAAGTAGGGTGCTTTCCAAGCCAAGATGGGACAGGTTACACTATGGTAATATACATTTCCAAAATCCCAGTGCCCTGTAAAAACAAAGGTTACAATACAAGTAAATAGCAGAGAAACAGAGTTTTTGTTGATCAGAATCACTTGGGACTGAGCCAGACAGAGGCTCTGACTTGCTACATTCACCCATAATCACCATAGCCAAAGAAAGATGATTGAGAACATTACATCGGTTCTTGAAACTTCTACCTGGATTGTACTCAGCTTTCACAACCAGAGAAAATCATACAGCCACATTTAACTTGAAAGAAGGCAGGATAGTGCCAGTCAACCATATGATCAGGTAGAGGAGAACCAGGTTACTTGTGACCAACACAGGTGTTAACCTTGCCTAAAAGTATATCAACCAGCGTTCTTTAGCTGCAGTCAACAAAATCTGACTCTGGTTAACTTGAGCGAAGAATAAATCTATGGGGAGGGGAGGGATAGCCCACAGAACCAAAGGAAATCTACCTAGAAGAGAACAAGATCATGGCTACTTCTGAGCATACAGGTGAATAACCACTTTGACAGGCTCTTTAGAGAACCTCCAATAATAAGACCCAGCTACAGCAATATCATCATGTCATTTGTTTAACTGACAAATTCTTAGATGAGAGCATTTCATGGGCTGAGCTTGGACCATGTGCCACCCTTGATCAGGAATGAGTAAGTACCTGGAACAAGAGTCTCACCAAGACTTTGTGCAGTAAAAGAAAGGGTAGCAGTCAAAAGAGAAATAGGGCACTGTGAGAAGAAGGACTATGGACGGAGGTTCGTGACACTGTACAGGAGACAGGGATCAAGAGCATTCCTATGGAAAAGAAATGCAAAAAACCAAAATGGCTGTATGAGGAGACCTTACAAATAGCTGTGAAAAGAAGAGAAGTGAAAAGCAAAGGAGAAAAGGAAATATATACCCATTTGAATTCAGAGTTCCAAAGAATAGCTTGCAGAGATAGGAAAGCCTCCCTCAGTGATCAGTGCAAAGAAATAGAGGAAAACAACAGAATGGGAAAGACTAGAGATCTCTTCAAGAAAATTAGGGAGACAAAGGGAACATTTCATGCAAAAATGGGCTCAATAAAGGACAAAAATTGTATGGACCTAACAGAAGCAGAAGATATTAAGAAGAGGTGGCAAGCATACAGAGAACTGTACAAAAAAGATCTTCATGACCTAGATAATCATGATGGTGTGATCACTCACCTAGAGCCAGACATCTTAGAATGTGAAGTCAAGTGGGCCTTAGAAAGCATCACTATGAACAAAGCTAGTAGAAGTGATGGAATTCCAGTTGAGCTATTTAAAATCCTGAAAGATGATGCTGTGAAAGTGCTGCACTCAATATGTCAGCAAATTTGGAAAACTCAGCAATGGCCACAGGACTGGAAAATGTCAGTTTTCCTTCCAATCCCAAAGAAAGGCAATGCCAAAGAATGCTCAAACTACCACACAATTGCGTGTGAGATCACACGCTAATAAAGTGATGCTCAAAATTCTCCAAGCCAGGCTTCAGCAATACGTGAACCATGAACTTTCAGATGTTCAAGCTGATTTTAGAAAAGGCAGAGGAATCAGAGATCAAATTGCCAACATCCACTGGATCATCGAAAAAGCAAGAGAGTTCCAGGAGAACATTTATTTCTGCTTTATTGACTATGCCAAAGCCTTTGAGTGTGTGGATCACAAAAAAACTGTGGAAAATTCTTAAAGAGATGGGAATACCAGACCACCTGACCTGCCTCTTGAGAAACCTGTATGCAGGTCAGGAAGCAATAGTTAGAACTGGACATGGAACAACAGACTGGTTCCAAATAGGGAAAGGAGTATGTCAAGGCTGTATATTGTCACCCTGCTTAATTAACTTATATGCAGAGTGCATCATGAGAAATGCTGTGCTGGATGAAGCACAAGCTGGAATCAAGACTGGCGGGAGAAATATCAATAAATTCAGATATGCAGATGACACAACCCTTATGGCAGAAAGTGAAGAGGAACTAAAAAGCCTCTTGATGAAAGTGAAAGAGAAGAGTGAAAAAGTTGGCTTAAAGCTCAACATTCAGAAAACTAAGATCATGGCATCTGGTCCCATCACTTCATGGGAAATAGATGGGGAAACAGTGGAAACAGTGTCAGACTTTATTTTGGGGGGCTCCAAAATCACTGCAGATGGTGATTGCAGCCATGAAATTAAAAGATGCTTGCTCCTTATCCCCCAAAATACTCTGCTCCAACAGGAGCTTAAATGAAAGGAATACCTTTAAACTTTGGTGCTGGAGAAGACTCTTGAGACTCTCTTGGACTGCAAGGAGATCAAATCAGTCAATTCTAGAGGAAATCAACCCTGAATATTCATTGGAAGATCTAATACTGAAGTTTCAATACTTTGGCCACTTGATGCGAAGAACTGCTTCATTGGAAAAGCCCCTGATACTGGGAAAGACTAGGGGCAGGAGGAGAAGGGGGATGATAGAGGATGAGATGGTTGGATGGCATCATCAACCCAATGGACATGAATGAGTCTGAGCAAACTCTGGGAGATAGTGAAGGACAGGGAAGCCTGGTGTGCTGCAGTCCACAGGATCGCAAAGAGTGGAACACGACTTAGCAACTGAACTAAACTGAAGAGCCAGCCAGTTCTTCTGCTGGGGTCATTCTGGCATCTGCAGCCTGCTGCCCATCCACTAGGCATCTCTGCCCACAGGGTTTGGATGGCTGAGAGGACAACCACTGGGTCCCTCATCATCCTATGGATGTTCCTGGGCTTCTTTTGGTTTCTAAGAGTCTCAGGAGAACAAGCCTTAAGGCACAAATGCTTTTCAAGCCTTTGTTTGCATCACAATTGACAGTGTTCCACTGACTGAGACAAGCCACACAGTCAAGGGGTTCAGAGCAGAGAGACAATCTCCACTTCTTGGTGCAAGGAACTGAGGTGGTGAATTGCAAAGATATGGAGAAAGGAATCGATAAAAATCTATGACCATCTTTTAATCTTCCCTGGTGGCTCAGTGGTAAAGAATCTGCCAGCAATACAGGAGACCCAAATTCAATTCCTGGGTCGGGAAGATCCCCTGGAGAAGGAAAGGGCAGCCCACTCCAGTATTCTTGCCTGGAGAATCCCATGGGCAGAGGAGCCTGGCGGGCTATGGTCCATGGCGTCACAAAGAGTCAGACACGACTGAAACGAGTAAATGACAACAATGGTCGTTTTTCAGTTTTCCCCAGAAGGCAACTTCTGCTGATACTCCATGGACCCAACCTTGGAAATCACGGACTAAGCTACCCTGATGTGTCCACTCTCCTTCCAGCTGGCTGACTCCTCCACCTGAGTAATATGACAGGAGACAACTATGTCTAAATCTCTTACTACTTTCTGAAGGCTGCTAGGTGAACAGGTTAGGAGACGGATGCTGTGGCCCGGCGAAATAAACATTTATCTTGCCTCGCCAGACTTGGCCATCTGCCCTGACGCTGCTTGCTCCTTTAAAATGCAGCGTTAGCAGACAGAGACCCCTGTGCCATGCACAGACCTTGGAAAGACAGGCTGGCTTTCCGCGAAGCACATTCTGCTTATGGTGAGGCAGTTCAAAGTGGGATAAATTAAAGCCCTTATGTAACTCAAAGAATTCATTTGTCTTTTGATCCACCTTCCACTCTGACAAATGCTCCCTTCCCTATCACATTCAAACACACACCCCCTTCAGAAGCTGGTAAACGCATCCCCTGGCAAGGAATGGATTTTCCTCGTACTCCGCTATCTGAGTGATAAAAGGGTTTCATGTCCCAGGTTCATTTCTCAGTAACTAACTCAGATACACCCGACGCAGCGAAGCGCCTAAGCTCTTTCTACAGTTATTAAACTGTTATCCCTAATTCCTCTGGAGACTCAACCTAGCAGCGACGACTCCGAGGGCACTTTCCCATTAAATCTGCATTTTGCACAGAGAGATAAAGCAGGCCCATTCGACCCTGTTTACAGAGATGGCAGAAGAGCCCCTGCAGGCTGCTGGTGCTGTCAGCACTTTTTCTCTTCAGAAAGGCTGCCCGGGGTGGACTTCTACGGCTCATGGCCCAGACACAGCTACAAACTTTGCAGACTTCTCTAAAATTCTTCTGGGCTTCCTTGGTGGCTCAAGAGAAAGCAAAGAATTTGCCTGTCATGTGGGAGACCTGGGTTTGATCCCTGTTCCGGGAAGATCTCCTGAAGAAGGAAATGGCAACCCACTCCAGTATTCTTGCCTGGAGAATGCCATGGACAGAGGAGCCTGGAGGGCCATAGTCCTGGGTTCATGAAGAGTCAGACATGACTGAGCGACTAACACACTCACACACACTAAACCACTTCCGAGGTGGGAGCTCAAGGTTGCTGGACAGGATGAGAACATCAGAAAGCTCAACCAATTGCCAAGGGACGGAAGTTCCTAGACACATATGTATATGTATAAAGCTGTAAATTACTCTGGAGGCAGACAGACATACATGGTGTGAGATACAAGCAGGGTCTCCAATATGCACATCTCCGGAGGGGGTATAAGACAATGCACTGGTGTGTAGAAGCAATGCACTAGAATTATTTATTTTTGTTTTGAAAAGAAAAAAAGACTTCCCTGGTGGTCCAGTGGCTAAGACTGCATTCCCAATGCAGGGGGCTTGAGTTCAATACCTAATCAGGGGACTAGATCACACATACAGCAACCAAGAGTTCTCATGCCTTAATTAAAGATCCTGCACGCAGCCACTAAGACCTGGAGCAGCCAAATAAATAATAGCTTTTGAAAAGACATTAGGGTTTTCTAGTTTCTAAGACACAAATTGCCTCTGGCACGCTCATGAACCTGCTATGTGAAATGAGGTAAGTCTCCTAGGCCACAGGTGTCCACAGCAAGAAGACATCTCCTCCCTCATCTATGCTTTAAGCAGATTTTCACATTTCACAGTTTACGTGAGACCAGTAAAATTAACATAAGGACTATGTGATTTAATTTTTATATTTTTAATTGGAGGAGAATTGCTTTACAATATTGTGTTGGTCACTACCATACATCAATGTGAATCAGCCATAAGTACACGTATGCCCTCTCCCTCTTGAACCTCCCTCCCACCTCCTACCACATCCTGCCTCTCTAGATTGTCACAGAGCTCTTGATTTGAGCTCCCTACATCATACAGCAGATTCCCACTGGCTCTCTGTTTTACGTATGGTAATGTATATGTTTCCATGCTACTCTCTCAATTTGTCCCACCATCCTTCAGTACATATATGCAATAGAATATTACTTAGCCATAAAAAGAATCCATTTGAGTCCATCCTAATGAGGCAGATGAACCTAGAGCCTGTTATACAGAGTCAAGTGAGTCAGAAAGAGAAAAATAAATATCATGTATCAACACATATATATGGAATCTAGAAAGATAATACTGATGAACCTGTTTGTAGGGCAGCAGTGGAGAGGCAGACAAAGGGTATGTGATTTATTTCAACACTTGCAAAATAGACCAGTGACCTAAAAGGATTCTTGCGAAGAAACTAGAACTGAAGATAATACTGATTCTAGAATTGAAGATACTACAGATAATGTAGACTTAACAGTAACAGTGGCCAAGCAGGCATTTCTCCAATGGCTGTCTGATCTCTCTGTCACCTATACGACGAGGAAAGGGCAAATGAATGGGGCTAATTAGATTTGACAAAACTTTGAAATATGAGTGTATATGCACTATTGTTAATGACAGCCCTTGTGCCAAGTACCATGAGATGTGAGCTAATGAGGGTTGGAAGCCTTCAGGATTAGAAAGACAAGTAAAGATGCATATGTTGGAATGCATGGTAAAGCGTTTTTAACCAATGGGGTACACAGTCAGAAAGAATTTGGACTGAGACCACGTGGATGGACCTAGATGGCATTGTACCAAGCGCAATAAGTCAGACAGAGAAAGACAGATACCATATGATCTCACATGTATGTGGAATCTAAACCCAAAATGAAACTAAGTTCTTAGATACAAAGAACAGACTGGTGACTGCCGAGGCAGGAGAGGGGTGGTGAAATGGATGAATGGAATCAACAGTTACAAAATTCCAGTTATGAAATAAGTAAGTCTTGGAGATGCAAAGTATACAGCATGGTGACTATCATTACTAATACTTTGCTGCATATTTGAGAGTTGGAAAGTCCATTTTAAGAAGAAAGTGAGGACAATAGCCGATATTGGTGTGGTCCAGAGAAAGCTGCCTATGGATTCATAGGTTTTCAAACTCCAAACCTTGCATATTTCCCACTTGCCACTCAGTCTAAGAAAACGAACTTGAGAATGGTTATGGGAATTATTTCACTTATGAACTATTATAGGTGTTTGTTTTAATTGAATTCTGTCATCCCAGATCCCCTAAACACTGTTTATAGACTTTCCAAGAGCAAGTACAAGGTAGAGCCATCTACTTCTGATGGCGATAACACCACCTCCACCACAACTGTCTCACTGTGCTTCTTGAGAAAGGGTCCTCTGCTAAAAGCTTGATGTATATGAACTCACTTGCTTATTTACTGCTTACAATAACCCTACAAGGCATAGTGGTGCAGACTCTAAAGATGACCCTAGGACCCCCACCTCCTGGTGTTCATACCTTTGTGTAATCATCCTTCCCTGCACTTTTGAGTGGTGGGTAGGACCTGGGACTTGCTTCTGCTCAATGGAATACAGCAGTGATGATGTGATAACATGTGTGTGATCACATTACACAATAGCTTGATTTCCTGAAGCCTCTCTCTCCCTGGCTGGTTTTGAGAAAGCAAGTGGCCTTTGTTCGCAAATGGCCAACAAGAAAATGAGGTCCTTAGTCCTACAGCCACAAGGATATCCATTTTGCTAATGTCCTCAGTAAGCATGAAAGGGGGTCCTCCCCCAGTCAAATCTCAGATGAGACCTCAGCCCTGCCACACACTTTGACTTCAGTCTTGCCAAGGATCCAGCTGAGCTGTCCCTGGACTCTTGACCCACAGAAACTGTGGACAAGAAATATGTGTTGTTTCAGGCTGCTGTGTGTGTGTAGGACCATTGATCCTCTTCTTGGCAATAGATAACAATACCAGTGGTGTGGATGTGCATGCATGCTTAGTTCTTTCAGTTGTGTCCAACTCTTTGTGACCCTATGCATTGCAGCATGCCAGGCTCCTCTGCCCATGGGATTCTCCAGGCAAGAATACTGGAGTGGGTTGCTGTGCCCTTCTCCAGGGGATCTTCCTGACCCAGGGATTGAACCTATGTCTTTTACACCTCCTGCATTGGCAGGTGGGTTCTTTACAACTAGCGCCATCTGGGAAGCCAGTGATGTGGATATCTGCACCCTACTCAGTAGGAGGAAGTTTAAATAAAGGTTCACATAGCGAGTAAGAGACAAGATGAAAAATCATAAATTCTGGTTCTGGAAGATCAGCCTTGACCACCGCAGGTCAGTGCCTCTGCTAACATCAACTAGCCCACCTGTCTCTCTCTCTCTCCCAAGGGTGGGAACCCTTGTCTTGAAGCCACAGGCCTTGTTAGAGCACCAAACTCAATCCCTCACAGCCCCGGTGCCAAGGCTTAAGTATGGCACTTGTGCCAACACCCAGGAGAGAGCAGAGCAGGGGTAATGAGCCATGAACCCCCCTCCCCATCCCCACCCCCCACCAGCAGGGGCATCTGGGAAGGAGCAAAGCTTGGCAGCACACCAAAGGCTCCAGCAATCTGTGCTCTGAATAAACTCTGCCAGTGACTCGAGCTTCCTCACAAATAAAGCAGGACAATAAGTCTGTGGGGGTCACAGAAAGAATCTTGGCACAGAAGTTCACAGACTTAGGCTCTGATCACTGTTCTGACAACCAGGATGCCGTGGGAGCCGGAGGAAGTCACCTGACTCTTCTGGGCTCTGCTCTCTAATCTCTAGAAAGAGAGTCTGGACTGGGGCAGTCTTTTGGGTTATTTATTATTTTTCTTTCCTTTCTTTCTTTTTTTTTTTTTTTTGAGAATAGTTGCTTTACAATGCTATGTTAGTTCCTGCTGTACCGCAAAGTCAATCAGCTCTACGTACGCATGAGTGAGTGAAAGTCATTCAATTTTACCTGACTCTTTGTGACCCTATAGACTGTAGCTGGCAGACTCCTCTGTCCATGGTATTCTCCAGGCAAGAATACTGGAGTAGGTTGCCACTTCCTCCTCCAGGGGATCTTCCCAGCCCAGGGATTGAACCCAGGTGTCCTGCATTGCAGGCAATTCTTTACTGTCCGAGGCACCAGGGAAGCCCATATGTACACATATATCCCCTCTTTTTCAGATTTCCTTCCCATTCAGAGCACTGAGTAGAGTTCCCTGTGCTACACAGTAGGTTCTTGTTAGCTATCTATTATACTACTAGTAATGTGTATGTGTAAATTCTAACCTCATTTCATCCCTTAATCCCTTCCCCTTTGGTGCCCATACATTTGTTCCCTATGTCTCTATTTCTGAAGCAATCTTAAAGTCTCCAAAACAAAACAAAACATAATTTTAAGGTACTGTGGACCTGAAAGGGCCTCTTTCATTTTGGTTACCTAATTTACAACCCAGGTAATAGATTTTTCAAAAGAGAAAAAGCTGACGGGAAAAAAAGGAAAAGAAATATCATGGGGTAGCCACAGGAAGGATGGCATTAATAGCCAGAAAGAAGAAATTCTGACCCAAAGCTATGGAAACCCTGACCCTCCAGCCTGGGCATTTTCTGCCCACCGTCCGCTCAGAAGCCAGGGCTCTCTCACCCACATGTCCTCTGGTAGATTGAGTCCCAGCTTCATGACAGTCTTATTTTTTCACTGAATGCATGCAGTGAATACTAAACTGTAATCTCTTTTTGCATGCCTCCATTCCACATTCAAAACCAGAGGCGAGAGCCTGCTGTCTGAAGCGGGCGAGCTCTGTCGGCCGCTCCACAGGCCCGGCCAGGCGGTCCTGCTATCCCGCGACTTTTTCCCTGCTTCACACTTTGTCAAAATGCATCACACGCAATGCAAAGAAATGGCCACTGGAAACTCCCTGTTTTCCAATCCCTTTACCCTCTGATTGTTCTTTTTCTCTGAGGCCTGGCCATCCTCAGAATAGGCCAGGGTCCCCGCCTGGGCTGCTTGCATCTGAAAGCAGGGTGCCCGCACTCAAGAGTGGGGTGGGGAGGTGCCCATTGTCCTGGGCCCTGGGCTGCCTGAGATGCTGTTTTCCCATTACTCCAGGCTTTTCCCTTACTTTTAAAACTTGATCCTTCGAGGAAGGTGTGGTCAAAAGAAAGTAAAGCGGGCATGCCCAAGAGAACCGTCTGCTGGCTTCCACTGCACTAGATGGTCATCTGGCTGCTGGCATGGTCCATGAGCCCGGCCCGCCTCTCTTTCTTCACCCCTAGCAGGCCCAGAAGGGGCAGTGCCCTCCAGCCATCCTGGCCATTACGTCCTTTCTCAAGAAAAAGGGCTTTGCACACACAGTTCCTTTGGCCTGAATGCTCTCCCACTAGATCTCTCCATGGCTACCTCCTTCCTTTGTTGTCTGGGGAATGAACCCACCGAGGTCACCCCTGAAACAGCAGCCGCTGCCCTGGTCAGCTCTGGCCGGGCATATGGCATCAGTGATTCCCAGCGCTGGCACAATGTCTCAGACTGGTGGGACATTCAGACCCACCAAGCATCTCTGAGCACTGAAGCCCAATTTGCCCAGATGCAGGGCTGGCTCGACATGCCAGTAAACTCCTCACCCTAGGAGCAGCCTCAGTGCACACACAGCATCCCTGCTCAGCAGCTCACATAACACTGGCTCCCAGGACATGTGTGGTCCTTCCTTTGGCCCTCACACCTCTGCCAGTTGCATCCTTCCCTGTCCCACTTCCCCCTTCTGTGCTGGCACTTCCTGCCATGACCCCCTGATTAAGACACTTACCCACACATCCTCATCACGGAGCCTGGTTCTCAAATTTTTATAGGTACGTCCGCACTCCTGATCCTTCCAACAGCCTTTCCTATTTCCTTCACAGCTCTTGATCCTTAATATTTTTTCTGTGTATTTAATTGCTTGCTCTTTTGTATGGACTGATTTCTCTACAATGAGAGAGAAAGTTCCACGAAGGGAGTGTGTCTGCCTACACTACACTGAGTATAGTTATCGCTGTTGTTCAGTCGTTTAGTTGTGTCTGAGTCTTTACAACCCCATGGACTGAAACATGCCAGACTTTCCTATCCTTCACTATTTCTCAGAATTTGCTCAGATTCTTGTCCATTGAGTGGATGATACTATCTAACCATCTCATCCTCTGCTGCCCCCTTCTCCTTCTGCCTTTACTCTTTCCCAGCATCAGGGTCTTTTCTAGAGTCTACTTTTTGCATTAGGTGGCCAAAGTACTGGAGCTTCAGCTTCCACATCATTCCTTCCAATGAATATTCAGAGTTGATTTCCTTTAGGATTGACTGGTTTGATCTCCTCCATAAATGTGTGTTGAGAAATGAATGAACTCATTTACAGCTCACCATGATTTGAGTTGTTCGTTGTCTTTTGATGGAATTTTCCTCTAAGGCTCAAACTTTTCTACAAAGCCCTTCTTCACATCTGACACTCCCGCTAAAGGAATTTAAAGACACTGGAAAATTCTTCCCAGTGCCTTAGAAATCACACTCCAATGGCCAAGAAGCCCAGTGTCCACTGGCTCTGGGCACCCCAGCCCTGCAGGTAAGACTGAACTTAAAGGGCAGTCGGACAGACAGTATGATAAAAATTAAATCAGTGCTTGAATTCTTGGGACAATGTAACTATTGGAACTCTGGACTCTTGCTTCAAACTGAATTTGTCTATTTCTGGCAGATGAAAAGCATGCTTGTCCCTAGTGGCCATTCTTTGCCCTGCAGGGTTCTGGTTTTTTCTGCGGTTAGCTGGTCTTGCCCGACCCATTTATCTAAACTTCCCTGGATACAGGACACCAAAACATCTCTCTGTTTGTTCACCTTGTGTGTCCAGTTACCTTGTGTGTTATAGTTACGGCAGTTGCTATACACAGCAGACAGTCAATAAATACACAGTGGTTGAATGAATGAATGGATAAATGCATGAATCTCAGTCTTCCCAGGGGGAGAACCACTAAAACCCATCAAAGGAACCCATTGACCAGAGTAGGAACTCAGAAGCCCCTGAGGAAGCAGCAGTGACAATGACTAGCCCACCCAGAGAAAGTCACAGGATCCAAGGACAGAAGACATACGGCATTTATGGAGAAACATGGGGTTTCCTGTGACTTCTGCACAGGCAGCCAGGAGTTAGCCTTATACAGGTGGGCTCTTCTCAAGAAGACTCCAGAATCAGGATCTTACTGCCAGAGCTGGGTTTTCTGCCAAAGAGATCTAAATCCCTTTTCTGACCATGTAGGGGCACATCTAGGCTCCTCTCTTAAAAGGCCAAGTGATGAAATGGTGGTGAGATTGGGGAGACAGCTTGGAAGAGGTGCTTGGCCCAGAAAGAAGAGGCTGCCAAAACCACTCCAAGAATTAAGTGAGATGATCCTAGGTGGGGAAGATCACCTGGAGGAAGAAATAGCAACCCACTCCAGTATTCTTGCCTGGAGAATCCCCCTGAATGGAGGAATCTGGCGGGCTACAGTCCATGGGGTCCCAAAGAGTCAAACACAAATGAGTGACTAACACACACACAAGGAGGCATCTTGTAGAACACAGAACTCTCTGTCCACAGTGTATGTTTTGGTGATGATGATAAATACTGCTACGAAGTGTGTTAGTGGAAAATTAGTCCCAGACGATGTCCCACTGGGGAAGAAAAAAGGGCAGGGAGGAAAAATCTGGGTGGTCAGAAAGCCAGGGTGAAATCCTTTTAAAATGTCAGATCATGCTACACTCTGGCCCCCATCTCACTCAGAGGCAGACTCAATCTCCTTACCGTGGACCACAAGCCAAACACGACCTTCCTCTTAGGACCTCCTTCAAGTGAAATCTATATAAGGCACCCACGAAAAGGTGCTCAGCATCACTGGTCATTAAAGAGATGCAAGTGAAAACCACCACAAGATAACACATCACACAGAGCACTAAGGCTATTGTCAGAGAAAATACAAAATAGCAAGCAAGTGTTGGCAAGGTTGTGGAGAACTTGTGCACTGTTGGTGCAAATGTAAATTGGTGCAGCCACTATGGAAAATGGTATTGGAGGCTCCTCAAAAAAAAAAATTAAAAAATAGAATTTCCATGAAGTGAAAGTGTTAGTCGCTCAGTCGTGTCTGACTCTTTGCAGTCCCATGGACTGTAGCCCGCCAGGCTCCTCTGTCCATGAAATCCTCCAGGCAGGAATACTAGAGTGGGTTGCCATTCCCTTCTCTAGGGGGATCTTCCTGACCCAGGAATCAAAGCCGTGTCTCCTGTATTGCAGGTGGATTCTTTACCATCTGAGAATTTCCACATGATTTGACAATTCTGCTTGTGGATAGATGCCCAAAAGCAGTGAAAACAATGACTCAAACAGATACCTGCCCTCACTGCAGCATTACTGACAAGAACCGGGATGTGGAAAACCTAAA
The DNA here is from genome assembly GCA_007570785.1 of Antilocapra americana. Taxonomy (NCBI): domain Eukaryota; kingdom Metazoa; phylum Chordata; class Mammalia; order Artiodactyla; family Antilocapridae; genus Antilocapra; species Antilocapra americana. The sequence goes on along the minus strand of ML664177.1, from coordinate 22,905,608 downwards.
TGTCCATCAGCACATGACTGGATAAAGAAAATGTGGTCTATACATTCAGTGGACTCTTTGTTGTAGTTCAGTCATTTAGTCTTGTCAGCTGTCTGCAACCTCTGTCCTTCATTACCTCCCAGAGTTTGCTCAAACTCATGTCCATTGAGCCTTAAAAGGGAAGGGAGTTCTGACACGTGCTATAGTATGAACCTTGAAGACACTATGTCAAGTGAAATAACCAGTCATGAAAGGACAGATGCTGAATGACTGCCCTTATATGATGTCCCTAGAGTTGTCAAATTCCTAGAGACAGAAAGCAGGATGGGGGTATCAGGGGTTGACGGAGTGGGAGGGGGAGTTTTTGTTTCATGAGTATAGAGTTTCAATTTGGGATGATGAAAAGTTTCTAGAGATGGATGGTGGTGATGACAGAACAACAGTGTGAAGATACTTGATGCCTCTGAACTGTACACTTTAAACTGGTTAAAATAGAGACTTCCTCAGCGGTCCAGTGGCTAAGACTCCTTGCTCCAAATTCAGGGGGCATGGGTTCATTCCCTGGTCAGAGAACTAGATCCCACACACCGCACCCAAAGATTTTGCAAGTTACCATCAAAAGAACACGTATGCCACAACAAAGATCGAAGATCATGCATGCTGCAATGAAGACCTAACACACCCAAAGAAATTAATATTTTTAAAAAATGATTTAAATAATAAATCTTTTGTTATATATGTTTTATTGCAATTAAAAACCAAAAAAAAAAAAAAAAGAAGAACTGAAGAGAGTTGAGGATTCAGCCCAGGCTTCTGGCTCTGGGCCAATAGAAGAGAGCAACACGCCACACTAAAGGAAAAAAAAGAGAGCAGTGTTCTTGATGGCCACAAGCCCCCTTACTGGTGCTGCTGGAGGAAGAGTCACTGCTGTGGCCGTGTCAATCAGCCTGCCCGGTCCACTCAGACACTGGCTGTAACGATTCTCTCAGCAAGCTGTCAGCTTCCTTGACTAAATGAACTCTACAGACAGATTGCTTGCTGTTGTTTAGACAAAGCTAATTCTGCCAGAAATAATGAGAGTGGCCTGGCGTGGAAGCGTCAGATCATGAATCATGGAAGTCAGAGTTTGCTCCAGTCCATAGCCAAAAATGCCCCTGGATTAAAAGGAAGGAGGCACTGATGAAAGCAACAGAATGGATGAGTCTCAGAAGTAATCTGCTATGTGAAAGAAGTCAGGATACTGAAGCAGTGATCCCGTTCAAATGCAGCTCTGGGTAAAATGACTCTCTGATGAAAAAGATTGGAACAGTGGTCACCAGAGTGAGGGGATGAAGCCTGGGGTGTGTGGCTAGCTGGGAAGGGCCACCAGGAAACCTTCCGAGATAAGGGACATGTTTTCTATCTTAGTAAGGGCTTGCGCTAGATGATTCTATGGTTAAAACTCAAACTATGTGATGGATCTGTTCATTTCATTGTGTGTAAATCTGACTTCTTAAAAAGAATGCACTTGGGATGGACATGTACACTGTGCTGTGCTTAGTCACTCAGTCGTGTCCAACTCTTTGTGACCCCATGGACTGTAGCCCACAAGGCTCCTCTCTCCATGGGGACTCTCCAGGCAAGAACACTGGAGTGGGTTGCCATGCCCTCTAGGGGATAGTCCCAATCCAGGTTTCCCTCATTGCAGGTGGATTATTTACCCTCTGAGTCACCAGGGAAGCTCGGACATGTCCACCCTGCCATATTTAAAGTGAATAACCAACAAGGACCTACTGTATAGCAAATAGAACTCTGCTCTACGTTATATGGCAGTCTGGATGGGAGGGGAATTTGGGGGAGAATGGATACATGTATATGTATGGCTGAATCCCTTCATTGTTCACCTGAAAGTATCACAGCATTGTTAATCCGCACAAGACAGGTAACTCTAGTAAATACTTGTTATGTATGCAGAAGTATTGATGTCTACAACTTACTTTGAAATGAATTTAAAAATAAGATGAACTGGTATGTTCATATATGGGCAGTGGTGAGACAGAGCAAAACACTGCCGGTTGAGTCTAGGTGGCAGGTGTATAGGTGTTTATAATTCTTTCAACTTTTACCTAGAGTTATAAACTTGCATATAAAATGTGAGGGGGAATAAAATTCTAGTTAAAAAACCTTAAAACACTCAGTTCTTAGCACAGTATAGGATCAGAGAACGTTAGAACTTCATGCCCATCTGATAACATCTAGAATTATGGTTCTTCTTTTTCTTTCTCTCTCTGTTTTTCAATTTTTTTTTTTTTTGGCTGCACCTCATGGCACAACGGGATCTTAGCCCCCTGGCCAGGAATGGATCCCATGCCCTCTGCAATGAAAGCAAGGATTCTTAACCACAGAACTGCCAGTGAAATCCCTAGAATAGTGATTGTTAAACTGTTCCCCCCAAAAATGTTTCATGGACCTCCTGCATTTCAAGAAAAAAAATATAGCTCTCTCCTTAAATACATTTTACATATTGAGATTCTGTGTAAGATTTTTGTTTGAAAAAATGCTTCCACTACTTGAAAATGTAGCTGTCTCTCAATCCTGTGTCATCAGCAGTTGGGACCGGCCAGTCTTGCCGACGGCTGCCCCTCATGCTGATGTGTTTGAGCATCCTTCATCTTCAGGCACTCACAGTCAGAGGCAGCCCAGCCCTATCATTGTTGCAATTTACAATTTTGTTTTACTTATTAATTTTTGGCTGTGCTGGGTCTTTGTTGTGGCTTCAGCTTTCTCTAACTGTGGTGAGCAGGAGCTGCTCTCTAGTTGCGGTGTGCTGACTTCTCATTTCGGTGGCTTCTCTTGTTGCGGAGCATCTCAGGGGCACGAGGACTTCAGTAGTTGTCCCTCTCAGGCCCTAGAGCACAGGCTCAATAGTTGTGGTGCGTGGGGTAAGTTGTTCTTCAGCAAATGGGATCTTCCTGGATCAGAGATTGAACCCGGGTCTCCTGCACTGGCAGGCATATTCTTTACCACCGAGTCACCAGGGAAAGCCCCGTTGTAGCAATTGTTAATTCCCCCAGTCGCCTTGGCCCCCACCCGCACTGACTTGCTCACATCCCTTTGGCCCCACCCCCAGTAACTAGCACTACTACATCTAAGAAGCCCAGGTTCACAGGTCTGCCCTTTGGTGGAGAAAGCTGTCCTACAGTAGCACCTTGCCTACAATTCTTCTTGAGTGTGAAAAATGCTAAAGGAACCCTGAGAGGCTTGTTTCTACCATCTAGGTACTGTTCTCCTTAGGAGAAACCATTGTCCTCCCAACTTCCCAGGCTGAGACAGTGCTGGTCTCCTAGTACACAGATGGCTTCAGATACTTTCACATCTTGACTCCAGAAAGAAAATGACTGTCATGAGCGTATCAACGTCTGTACATCTGGTCTTTCCACAACTCTACAGCTTGTTGACAATGAATAAATTGGTATTCTGGTATCCAAAAGTAAAACGGAAAAAAGACCACCATGCTTAAAATCCTTGGTGAAATACAAGCAGTGGGGCAAATGTTAAGGCACATCTTTGGCTTATACTTTTGTTTCACCTTCTACGGGGGAAGGTGGCCCTCATAGTAAAGCGCTTGCTTGCCAATATAGGAGACGCAAAAGACACAGGTTCAGTTCCTGGGTGAGGAAGATCCCCTGGAGAAGGAAATGGCAACCCACTCCAATATTTTTGCCTGGGGAATCCCATGGACAGAGGAGCCTCATGGGCTACAGTCTCTGGAGTTGCAAAGTGTCAGACACAACTGAGCACATGAGCACACACTAAGGGGGCAGTGGTATGGTGGCACCCCATCTTCTCCAGACAAACTGCTTTCTCATTGCTTTCAAGTAAGAATGTGCAAATGGAAAATGAGTGGGAAGCGAGCTGTAACAGATGCCTAATATCATTAAAGCTGGCTCCAAAAGAATCCAGATTTCAGATTGGTATATTAATGCTCTATTTATCTTTAAGCACAGATGGATATTTTTATTAGTATTACTTTGTTTATCTGGTTTCAGGAAAGGTTAGCCCAGGGGGCAGATGCCTGCATTACGAGAGCACATTCCTGCCGAGAGTCAGAGAGAGGGGTTGCCTTTTCACTGGAACTTTAATTAGAAAAGCCAAAGTTATAAATGTTGGCAGCTCTTGCCCAATCTAATAAGGCCAGTTGCAACAACAAACAGAAAGACAAATAGGACATTGGCAAGCCAGTGCCTCCCCACCTCTCTTCCTCAGCAACCCAAGAGAAAAACAACATACCACCACCTCATTCCCAGATGTAAAACAGACTAGGACAGAGTCCAGGTTCTCAGAAAACAGACACTTCATAAGCAGCTATTATCAGTGAGGACAACCAAGAGCAACAAGGCCATTACTGACATCTCAGTTATGGATGCATGGACCTTCCAGAAGCTTCTGGATGAAGCAATTTCTGTTATGGACTTTGTGACTTTTATTATTCAGCAGTGTGGATCCTAGGGGGAACCAGTGTTCCTCTGTTCCTCTAGAGTTGATTTCTCATTAGTCTCTCTTTCTAGTGGACTTAGTAGGATTATGGATCCACTTTCACAGGAAATTTCTCACTGGGTTGGATTGTTGTTGTTCAGTAACTAAGTCATGTCTGCAACCCCATGGACTGCAGCACACCACGCTCCTGTCTTCCACTGTCTCCCAGAGTTTGCTCAAATTCGTGTCGATGGAGTCAGTGATGCCATCCTACCATCTTGTCCTCTGTCATCCCTTCTCCTCCCGCCCTCAATCCTTCTCAGCATCAGGGTCTTTTCCAATGAGTCAGCTCTTTGCATCAGGTGGCCAAAGTATTGGAGTTTCAGCATCAGTCCTTCCAATGAATATTCAGGGCTGATTTCCTTTCGAATTGACTGGTTTGATCTCCTTGCAGTCCAAGGGACTCTCAAGAGTCTTCTCCAACACCACAGTTTGAAAGCATCAGCCTTTTTTATGGTCCAACATGTCCAATATGGTCCAACAGTCCTACATGACTACATGTTCTGTGTATTGACTACATTCCTATTCTCATAATAAAGTCCTCAAGGGCAAGTCTGGTGTCTGACTTGCTTTCTGGCCCTGCTGCATCCCTTCTAATCAAAATGTGCCACCTGGAGTACACTCCCCATTTCAGTGAGCTGGGCAGGTCTGGGCATGTTCGGCCTCCTTCAGCCAAGGTGCACAAAGCCCCGAAGAGCCCTCTGGAAGGAGTCTGCCCTGAGAGAGGAGGTGAGCGGCCCCTCACAAAGCCTCAGTCACGGCGCTGGGGCTCATGTTTCGAGAAGAGCACAATGTCGGTCTTTCAGGGTTACCTCCTTGCCCCCCCCCAGAGCTGTTTACTAAAAAAAATCTAGAAGGTGCTGGAACACAAACAGCACAATTTTAAAATCCCTGGGAAAACACTGCGGGTGAAGAGAAAGCATTCTCCAGCCTCTGAAGGGCTCCCGAGGAGAGACACGAAGCCGATGCTCTGGTGCCTTGAGGATCGTTCTTATTCAGTCGCTAAGTCGAGTTCGACTCCTTGTGACTCCATGGACTGCAGTACACCAGGCTTCCCTGTCCTTCACTATCTCCCAGAGTTTGCTCAAACTCATGTCCATTGAGTTGATGATGCCATCCAAGCATCTCATCCCCTATCATCCCCCTTCTCCTCCTGCCCTCAGTCTTTCCCAGCATCAGGGTCTTTTCCAATGAGTCAGTTCTTCGCATCAGGTGGCCAAAGTATTGGAGCTTCAACTTCAGCATCAGTCCTTCCAATGAATAATCAGGGTTGATTTCCTTTAGGACTGACTGGTTTGAGCTGCCTTAAGGATGCAGCTCAGCAGACCTTACAGGAGCGGCAGAAAAGAAAAAAAATTATGCAAATGTTACCTAACCATTTGTTAGGGAGCACATTCGAGGTATCACCAGAGACTGCCCTGGAAGTCACTTGTGGGGAGCAAGGAACTGCAGAGGCTGGGGATGGGACAACAGCAGGTGAGGACAGGCAAATGTGGACGGAAACTCAGATAATATGGCAGGAATAAGGAGATAAGAGAACCAGCATGTTTACAAAAGAATTTTTCAGAATATATACATCTCCCAGGTTCAGGTCACTGTGATGAATTGGTTCTGTGGATTTCTCTTGGTTGTATAAACACAGTCTCACAATCTTGAGTCTTTTTGCTCTAAGATTAACCTGTCTCCTGGGACCTCCATCCCTTCTTATGTGAAATTTTCTATTTTTTAACCCTCCCCCACCTCCATGTATAGCTTCCCAGGTGGCACAGTGGTTAAGAATCTGCTTCCTTGTACAGGAGACACAGATTCAATCTCTGCGTCAGGAGGATCCCCTGGAGAAGGAGATGGCAACCCACTCCACTATTCTTGCCTGGAAAATTCCATGGACCGAGGAGCCTGACAGGCTACAGTCCATGGGGTAGCAAAGAGTTGGACACAACTTAGCAACTGCACACATACCCCTTTGTATTACATCTATCTGCATCATCATTCTAAGACTGCTACAAATAAATCTGTTGAGCCAAGGGCGCCCACATCACCATTCGTAAGAACCTTTTGTCACTGTCCACATTGTGAATACCAGATACTAGCAGAGGATAAATCCCTGATGTCCCTGGCATTTTAAAAACTGGTAGACACGGTGGCAGGAGAGAGAGAGGGCAACAGAGGAGCTAGACTATCTTGTTTAACAGTTCCCCATTTCTCACACCAGATGATTATTAATTACATTTGTGCATTGATACAATTTGCTAGTTTTCTGAGTAGGAGACTTGTGCTTAGTCATCTTGGCATCCTTAACTGTAAATGAAAAATCACCCAGCGCTTCAAGTCAGAAGCGAGAAAGATGAATAACACCAGGAAGCTGGTCGCTGCCCGTCTGTCATAAAATTTCATTAGTTCTGACAGCCTGTACTACATAAGCCATGAGGGATGCTAACTGTACTTCCTCATCTCAGCTGCTCCCATAAGTTACCGGTGCTGCATGGGCCAGAGGAGGTGCCTCCCACCAGGGTGCAGAGATGAGAGCCATGTGAGCCTTGGTTGGCCTCAGGATGGTCACCCAGCAGGGGGATGCCATTCACTCAAGATTCCCACTCTAGGGGATGAACTCAGAGCCCTTCTAGTTACATGGATGGTATAGCTCTGAGCTGGTGCTGGAGTACTAAGACTCCATCTATCCAACACAAGGGAATGGACAAGCCCAGGAGGAAAACACACCAGGGAAGGGGGAGGAACCCTGGCCATGGCTGGTGAAGGGCAGCTGCAAGTCACCACAGTGACCTTGGAGTCTCGTGGGCATTCATGTCCTGGAAATCAGGGACAGCCTGGGGGCCCTAAGAGGACCCTGAGGACCCTGGGGTCTTGGGGTAACTTGGCATAAATTAGGATAATGACACCTTGCTTCCTCTTCCCTCCTCTCCCCTTCCCATCCTGAACAATTCAGCTTTAAAGCCGTCGAGGGGGTCAGAGCAAGAGCCAGTATCTGTGCTGGAACGGGAGGGAAGCTCAGTGGCCAGAGTCCTTCCGAGCAGGTGAGGAGGGCATCCCATGATGCCATGGAGGGGGAAGGGGGATCAGTCACACACAGGAGCAGGGATCAGATAAGTAAATCAATTACAGAAATGGGGCACGGCTTCACCGTCAGAGAAGGGGAAAAGGAGAAAGCTAAAATGAACCCTGTGCTGGGACTTGGTGGTCCAGTGGTTAAGGCTCCAGGCTTCCACTGCAGAGGGTTTGATCCCTGATTGGGGAACTAAGATTCCACATATTGTACAGCCAAAAATTTTTAAAAAAGCATAAAAATAAAATAAATCCTGAGCTGTTGGGTTGGAATTGGAGGGAGCAGAGTGAACGGGTAGTTTTCGATTACTGAACCAGAAACAGAAATAAATACAGATGTATATACATATTCCCTTGCTGCATCAATAAGAGAGCTTGGAAGCAGGAGAATCCAGTAGAGATAATCGCACCTTTCTTCTAGTGGGATCACTGGTAATAAACATTTAAAGATGCTGTGGCATCGTTATCACCATAAAGGGAAAAGCTGCCTGAGAATGAAGTGGATACCAGTGGAGGAAAGTAAAGAGAAAGAATCCCAATGACTTTATTTGAACTCCTGGACCCAGTCATGCCTCAAGCTTACACTGTAAGAGAACACATTTCTTCTTTCCTTTCTTGTTTAAGCTTTTACTTGAGTTGTTGTTGCTTGCAGAGGAAAGCATTCTGATTACTAATTCACTCAACAAATTCCTGATGACTGGTCTTAATTAAATCACAACCTCAAATATTCCAAGTATCTTAGTTTTTTGAAGGCATTTGCGAATACCTGCAGTTATTCATTTAGTAAATATTTATTTGATGTCCACCAAATAAATGATGCCAAACATCATTCTAGGCTTTTAGGATATAGCAATGAAAGAAAGCTGCCAGAAATCTGTGACCTGTTACATTGACATGCTAATGAAGTGAGACAGACAATAAACAACACACAGTAGCTAAATAGAGAGAAGTGTGTAAGTGCTAGAGTGAGGGGTGTGGAAAAGAAAACGTAGAGCATCGGGACTTCCCTGGTGGTCCAATGGCTAAGACTCTGCGCTCCCAACACAGGGGGCCCTGGTTCAAACCCCGGTCAGGAAACTAGATCTCATGTGCTGCAACTAAAGATTCTACATACTGCAACTAATACTCTGTACAGCCAGATAAAAAATTAATTATACATGTATATATAATTATATATACATGTATATATGCATGCATGTGTGCGAAGTTGCTTCAGTCATGTCTGACTCTGGGAAATTATGGACTGTAGCCTACCAGGCTCCTCTGTCTGTGGGATTCTCCAGGTGAGAATACTGGAGTGGGTTGCCATTTCCTCCTCTACATGATCTTCCTGACCCAGGGATCCAACCAGCATCTCTTATGCCTCTTGCATTGACAGGCAGGTTCTTTACCACTAGCACCACCTGGGAAGCCTATGGGAAGCCTATATTATATGCATATAATGTAGAGCATATGAAGAGGGTAACAGGCATTCCAGCATAGGAAAAAGCATGCACTATTTTAAACAGGGTAGTCAGTGTAAGACGCAGCCAGAGGTGACATCTCAGCAAAGCCTGGAAAAGGCAGGGATGCGATGGTCAGGGAGAAGAGGAAACCTCCAGGACAGAGGCCCTGGGGCACAAGCAGGTCTGGGTGTTCCAGGAACAGAGTGAAGTCTGTGTGCTGGGGAGAGAGTTGGGAGCCAAGGGGTCACAGAGGGAAAGGTCAGGGCAGGGCAGGTAAGACCTTAAGGGCATATTAAGCCATCAGCTTTGATTCTGCGTGAAAGGAGTCAGCACAAGGTCATTTGCAGCAGAAAATTGGTGGTTTAGGGTGTTGAAAGTCTCGCTCTGGCTGTTTCCTCGAGAACAGACTTGGGGGCAGGGCAGGAGTGTGGGGGAGCCCAGAGAACAGGTGGGAGCACCAGGTGAGAGATGCTAGGGGTTCAGCCAGGGCCCTTCCAGGGACACGCGGGACACAAATGGAGGATTTTGTGCCTAAGCAACCATCATCTCAAGACCAAGAGGAAAGGTGGCAAGGTCTTCCCACTGCCATGAAAATGACTTCATCTCACAGATGCCCTCCAAGGGTCTCAGGGTCCTCAGGGTGACCAGACCACGTGCTGAGAAGCTGTGGTATGGAGAAAGGTTCCCGTTCATGACCTCGAAGGGCAATGCCCAGGAAGGAGAGGCCAGGAGTGGAGGAGCAGATCATTCTGTGGAGGCTGTTCAGTTGCTAAGTTGTGTCCAGCTCTGCTACCCCAAGGACTGCATTGCATCAGGCCTCCCTGTCCTCCACTGTCTCCCAGAGTTTGCTCAGACTCATGCCTATGAGTCTATGATGCCATCTGGAGAAGCTGAGCAGCTGTTACAACACTGGCAAAGCACATGAACAATTCTCAGGAAATAAACATAGAAGAATCTGGGTAACAAAATGAAGTCGAACCTTTCTTTTCCTCTGTGCGAAGTCTAGTCTCTCTTGCTCAAAGAGGGCCGCGTACAGAGGCCTCATACCCGGGTCTTCAGTCCAGAGATCTTGGTATGAAATGACCGCAGCCATTTCAACTCCTGTAGCACCTCAGCTCCAGGGGCAGCATTCAGAAGTGGCATCGTGGGACACCTGATTCAAGATGGCAGCAGTGAGCTGTGTGTGGAGACGTGGCCCAACTCTGTGACCTTGGGCCACCTGGAGAAAATACTGCCATGGCCCACGAGATCCTACACAGGGGTCCCCAATCTCTAGGCTGGGGACTGGTACCAACTATCAGATCAGTGGCAACATCATATTAGAAGCAAAGTCAAAGTGAAAGGTCACTCAGTTGTGTCCAACTCTTTGCAACCCCACACACTATATAATCCATGGAATTCTCCAGGCAAGAATACTGGAGTGGGTAGCCATTCCCTTCTCAGGGGATCTTCCCAGTCCAGGGATGGAACTCAGGTATCCCGCATTGCAGGCAGATTCTTTACCAGCTGAGCCACAAGGGAAGCCCAAAAATACTGGAGTGGGTAGCCTTTCCCTTCTCCAGGGTATCTTCCCAACCTAGGGATCAAACCCAGGTCTTCTGCAATGCAGGCAGGTTCTTTACCAGCTGAGTCACATGAGAAGCAAAGTGCACAATAAATGTAATGCACTTGAATCACCCTGAAATCGTATCTCCACTCCCTTCACCCACGTTCCTAGAAACACTGTCTTCCATGAAATGGTAACCCATTCCAGTATTCTTGCTTGGGAAATTGCATGGACAGAGGAGCCTGGTGGGCTAAGTTTCAGAGGGTCTCAAAGAGTTGGACGCAACTGAGTGACTGAACAACAACTTGTGTGATGTGAGGTGAAAGTCGTTCAGTTGTGTCCAACTCTTTGTGACCCCATGGACTGTATAGTCCATGGAATTCTCCAGGCCAGAATACTGGAGTGGGTAGCCTTTCCCTTCTCCAGGGGATCTTCCCAACCTAGGGACTGAACCCAGGTCTCCCACATTGCAGGTGGATTCTTTACCAGCTGAGCCACAAGGGAAGCCCAAGAATACTGAAGTGGGTACCCTATCCCTTCTCCAGCAGATCTTCCCTACCCAGGAATTGAACCAGGGTCTCCTGCATTGCAGGTGGATTCTTTACCAACTGAGTTTTGAGGGAAGCCCCAACTTGTGTGGCTGAGCCTTTAACTTGTGGGGTCTGATGCTAGTACAGTGTAAGTAGTGCCAAAACTGGAGTGAGTTATGGGACACCCAGCTGGTGTCGGAGAATTACTTGCTGTGTGAAAAACGCACACAACTGGTGTCAGAAGCATTGTGAGTGTGTGTCAAGGAGAAACACAGGAGTGTGTCTTTTCCCCAACAAGCCCATGATATGTTATGCGTGTGTTTTTCCCTAGCTCTGTCCTCTGAGAGAAGCTTGAAACATTGACACTTCAAAAGCAAAATGCATGGACCAGCCAGGCGTCATGTGTTTGCTAACAGAAGCCAGAGATCCTTAGAGAATTGGTCAGGGTGGGCAGCCTAGAAGGTGGGCCTGAGAAATTCTGCTGTGATGAAGGGAAAGATGGATTCTAGATGATGGGCGTGTGTGGGACGGTCACAGGAAGTGCTTGTCTTTAATTGGGGTACCACCAGCCACACGTAGGATGACTGGAACCTGGAAAAGAATAATGACTGTACTTAAATAACTAAAAATCCATTATTCCACACTGACGATAATAGAAAGGAAAGGAACTTTTGGTTTAGATGATACAAATACAATGAAACACTTTAAGAAAAAGAATTTTCCAAATCTCAGGGTAGTGGTTGTCTATAGGGAAGGGGGAAGGAGTTGACTAGTGATTAACATAGTTCACTTTAGTTACATGTTTTGTGGATATTTCTGCATGCATCTTATTTTTTTTAAAAAAAAATAAACACACAAAAAAAACCAGTGACTTAAATCTGTCACAAAATATGTGTGTGTGTTAGTTGTTCAGTCATGTCCAACTCTTTGAGACCCCATGGACTGTAGCCTGCCAGGCTCTCTGTGTGTGGGATTTTCCAGGCAAGAATCCTGGAGTGTGGGGTTGCCATTTTCTCCTCTGGGGATCTTCCCAACCCAGGGGTTGATCTTGTGTCTCCTGCATTGTCAGATGGATTCTTTACCATCTGAGCCACCAGGAAAGCCCATCACAAAATATATGACCCATCAAATAAAGCCCAGAAAGATGAAAGATCAGAATTAATTACCTATGGAATTATAGATGATCTTTATATTCTCTTCATTTTTCTAATTTTTTTTGATGTGGATCATTTCTAAAGTCTTTATTGAATTTGTTACAATGTTGCTTCTGTTTTATGGGAGTTTGGGGGTTTGTTTTGCTTTTTTGGTCACGAGGCAGGTGGGGTCTTAGCACCCCGACCAAGGATGAAAAACTGCATCCCCTGCTTTGGAAGGCAAAGTCTTACCCACTAGACTGCCAGAGAAGTGCCAAATTCTTTTCTTTTTGCCTTTCTTTTTTCCTAATTTTCTGCAGTAAATATACAGGACTCTAATAACACGAAGAGCACAAAGCCAGAAGATTCTGCACGTACCATGCACAAGGCCAGCAGAGTCTTCACAGAGCAGCATGGCAAAGATCCATCACTTTCATGATGGAACTGTTTGCACCTCTATTTTTTCTTGCATAGAATCTTTCCACTTTTCCTTATTTATTCTTCAAGAGATGTTGTAGAAGTGGAAATTTAGTTACAGACGGAGCACAGCTCTTTGACTGATGCACTTGGAATGCATTTTTCAGATCAGTTTCATTTCTAAAACAATGGAAGATAAGAAGATATGAAAATGTATGAGATTGGATGGCAAAACGAGACTTGGATTTTTTTTTCAATACCAAAATGTATCTGGAACTCCTCTTGAGTTCTTCAGAGTTAAAGTCACATTTCTTAAAGAGCCTCACTTACATAAATCTTTCAGCTTTGAGGGTGGATTTCATTTCTGGAAACAACCAAAAATCACCCAGAGCTAACTCTGATGAATAAGGTGGTTGATCAAGCAGGAAACTATTTCTTTTTTTGTTGTTGTTAAAAATGAGGTGCAATTGTGGAGTGATGAGATAGAAAATATAAACTAGCTCAGAAGTAATTCCAAAGTGGAATTCCTTAAGTGTTTTGAGGCAATTTTGTGAGAGGTAAAAATGTAGAGCCTCCTCAAGCAAGTATTATGAAAGAATAGTCATTTGTCATCATCATCTTTTATCTATTATTCTCACCAAATGAGGATTGTAACAATCTCAGCCCCCAGATTCCCTGGGCCCATCACTAAACTCCCCCAGCAGGACCCCTTACTTGCTTTAACAGTGTGCCCTCTCCCATTCTAGAAAGTGGTTTGAAATTCTGATCTTGCCTTACAGAGCTGAGTGCAATAATTTTCCACACTTTGTTAAATTTAAAATTTGAGGGTGGACATCCTAATGTCTCTGGATAGAATCTCCAGCTGATCATTCCACCTTCCACCCTCTGAAACTCTGTCTTGGCAAGTAAGGAAAACTTGTCTCTGGTTTGCTAAAACACAAGGAAGGCCTTGTCACAGTCTCTGGGTTGGATTCCTCTCTACCTTAGGATGGCTGTTTGCTCCTGGGGTCATTTGCCACCTGGAGTCTTCTCTGTACAGCGGGAGAGTGGAAACCAGAGGAACCAGCACAGTTCACATCAGAATGTGCCTCTTTTCAGTTTTAGATGCTGAGTAGGGGTCACACAGAGTTGGACACGACTGAGCGACTTCACTTTCACTTTTCACTTTCCTGCATTGGAGAAGGAAATGGCAACCGACTCCAGTGTTCTTGCCTGGAGAATCCCAGGGACAGCAGAGCCTGGTGGGCTGCCGTCTATGGGGTCACACAAAGTCGGACACGATTGAAGCGACTTAGCAGCAGCAGCAGCAGCAGTTTCTTCTGTGGACTTCCCAGGTGGGGCTAGTGGTAAAGAACCTGCCTATCAATGCAGGAGACATAAGAGACCCAGGTTCAACCCCTGGGTCAGCAAGATCCCCTGGGAGGAGGGCATGGCAACCCACTCCAGTATTCTTGCCTAGAGAAGCCCATGGACAGAGGAGCCTGGTGGGCTACAGTCCATAGGGTTGCAAAGAGTTGGGCATGACTGAAGTGACCGAGCACACACAGGTTCTTCTGTTTCACAAACCCAGGCCACTTCCATCTCAGGGTAACCTTTCCAACAGGACACTCTGAATCTTCAGGAGGACCAATAGCCCTGGTCCCACAATCTTCTGGAATCTCTCTTTTCTTGACTTTTTTGGAATACAGTTGATTTACTATGCTGTGTTAGTTTCTATTGTACAGCAGTGAATCAGTGACCCGGATATGTGTATCCACTCTATTTTAGATTCTTTTCCCGTATAGGTCATTACAGAGTACTGAGTAGAGAGAGTTTTCTGTGCTATACAGTAGGTCCTTATTCATCATCTATTTTATGGACAGTAGTGTATATGTGTCCAACCCAATCTGCTGATTTATCCCTCCCCCACTTATCCCCTGGTGGCCATAAGTTTGTTTTCTACATCTGTGACCATATTTCTGTTTTGTAAATAAGTTCATTTGTTTCTTTTTTTTTTTTTAGATTCCACATATAAGCACTATCATATGGTATTTGTCTTTCTGTATCTAGATTCTCTTGATGAGAAAGTAACTCAGTGTCTGGGAGAGTCGCTGTTCTGAAAAGAGTAACATCAAGCCAAGTCCCAAGGCTCCGTCTCCCCCATTCAGAGGTGACTATCATGCTGATGGCAGGCTGGCACAAAATAGACAAATCCCAGCCTAAAAATTCCAGTGAACTTTTAAATAATGACATTTCAAAAAAATAAAAGGAATGGGTGAGGAGTCAAGGCTGTGAGAGCCGCATTGGCTGCACATTTCCTTAACCAGACTCACTGTACACTGTGGTGGAACTTGGTTCTAGTTTCAGCAAACAGTATTCATTTCAAAGGCCCCCTTATTTGTCAAACTACATTTATAAACACAGCTATTTGCTCATAAATGTGACCTTTAAATCGCTTTGCTCTAAACACAGACTTAGCTTTGTGCAGGCTGAGAGGCGGAGGACGGCAGGGGGTTGCCTAGAGAAAAGCCTCGAAGGGGCCATACACAACCCCTCCCCAGCCACTCAGACCTTAAACAAACCCCCCACGGCCCATTTCTGCCCACGACTTCACCAGTCTTTCCATCTAGTCAAAAGATTTCTTTTAATCTATTGAGTGTGCTCTATGTGCAAGGTGTTAGGTGAGCAGAGCCAAGACGTAGAACTTGAGAGAACATTCGTTGTCCTTCAGGATTGCATGCAGCACCATAAGACTCCCACACAAATAGTATTAACTGTGGCAACTTTTGAGAAGTACGGTGTGAAACAGGTCTGGATAAAGTCACAGTTTAAGATTCATCTGCCCTGTGATGTGTTGGACAGAAAGCTTTTGAAGATGTTGACATCTGAGTTGGTACTGGAAGACGTTATGATTTTGGGAAGCAGAGAAAATGTGAAGATTGTTCTAAGCAAAGCAAGCA
Organism: Antilocapra americana; assembly: GCA_007570785.1. Taxonomy (NCBI): domain Eukaryota; kingdom Metazoa; phylum Chordata; class Mammalia; order Artiodactyla; family Antilocapridae; genus Antilocapra; species Antilocapra americana. The sequence continues at coordinate 22,890,044 of ML664177.1, read as the reverse complement.
ACATTGAGTGCAGCCAAGGAGCAAATTAATAAAATGAGTTATTATGTATTAAGCACCTCATGTGTACAAGACATTCTGCTCCCTCTCATGGGGACAAAAAAAAAAAAAAGGACAACAAGTTTCATCAGAGCACATTGTTCAGTTATTTTGAAAGGGAAGGTTCATAATCTTAAGTAGTTCATTTATCAGGACTGCAGGCTTCCCAGGAGCTCAATGGTAAAGAATCCACCTGCCAATGCAGGAAATGAGGTTTCGATCCCTGGGTAGGGAAGATCCCCTAGAGAAGCAAATGGCAACCCACTCCAGTATTCTTGCCTAGGAAATCCCACCAACAGAGGAGCCTGGTGGGCTACAGTCCTTGGGGTCACAAAGAGTCGGACACAACTGCGCACACACGCACATCAGAACTGCATAAAGCAGGAAGTGGTAAGATAATAGATTACAGCACAATTGGACACCATCTAAAAGGCTGTCAGCTCATTCGAAGGCGTTTTCGGAAGTCTCTGACCCACAGTGCAGGGGCGGGAAGAGAAATAAGGCTGGAAAGGTGGGTTAGAAGTAACTTGACGATATTTTGAATGCCCAAATTAGAGATTTACAGTTTGGTTTGAAGACAATGGGAGTCATTAAGGATTGAAAGGTGAACAAAACTGTAAACAATGTTTGGAAAAGGAACATAGCACCAAACTAGGTAAGTAGATAAACCAAAATGAGGGAATATTGAGGAAAGGCAAATCAAGTAAGTTTTGGGCAAAAGCCTTTGTTGAACACTTATATACCAGATCCCTTATGATCATACAGTGGAAGTGAGAAATAGATTTAAGGGACTAGATCTGATAGACAGAGTGCCTGATGAACCATGTATGGATGTTCATGACATTGTACAGGAGACAGGGATTAAGATGATCCCCATGGAAAAGAAATGCAAAAAAGCAAAATGGCTATCTGAAGAGGCCTTACAAAAAGCTGTGAAAAGAAGAGAAGTAAAAAGCAAAGGAGAAAAAGAAAGATATTCCCATCTGAATGCAGAGTTCCAAAGAATAGCTTGGAGAGATAAGAAAGCCTTCCTCAGTGATCAATGCAAAGAAATAGAGGAAAACAACAGAATGGGAAAGACTAGAGATCTCTTCAAGAAAATGAGAGATACCAAGGGAACATTTCATGCAAAGATGGGCTCAATAAAGGACAGAAATGGTATGGACCTAACAGAAGCAGAAGATATTAAGAAGAGGTGGCAAGAATACACAGAAGAACTGTACAAAAAAGATCTTCATGACCCAGATAATCACGGTGGTGTAATCACTCACCTAGAGCCAGACATCCTGGAATGTGAAGTCAAGTGGGTCTTAGAAAGCATCACTACGAACAAATCTAGTGGAGGTGATGGAATCCCAGTTGAGCTATTTCAAATCCTGAAAGATGATGCTAGGAAAGTGCTGCACTCAATATGTCACCAAATTTGGAAAACTCAGCAATGGCCACAGGACTGGAAAAGGTCAGTTTTCATTCCAATCCCAAAGAAAGGCAATGCCAAAGAATGCTCAAACTATTGCACAATTGCACTCACCTCACACGCTAGTAAAGTGATGCTCAGAATTCTCCAAGCCAGGCTTCAGCAATACGTGAACCATGAACTTCCAGATGTTCAAGCTAGCTTTATTTAGAAAAGGCAGAGGAACCAGAGATCAAATTGCCAACATCCACTGGATCATCAAAAAAGCAAGGGAGTTCCAGAAAAACATCTATTTCTGCTTTATTGACTATGCCAAAGCCTTTGACTGTGTGGATCACAATAAACTGTAGAAAATTCTGAAAGAGATGGGAATACCAGACCACCTGATCTGTCTCTTGAGAAACCTGTATGCAGGGCAGGAAGCAACAGTTAGAACTGGACATGGAACAACAGACTGGTTCCAAATAGGAAAAGGAGTACATCAAGGCTGTATATTGTCACCCTGCTTATTTAACTTATAAGCAGAGTACATCATGAGAAACACTGGGCTGGAAGAAGCACAAGCTGGAATCAAGATTGGTGGGAGAAATATCAATAACCTCAGATATGCAGATGACACCACCCTTATGGCAGAAAGTGAAGAGGAACTAAAAAGCTTCTTGATGAAAGTGAAAAAGGAGAGTGAAAAAGTTGGCTTAAAGCTCAACATTCAGAAAACTAAGATCATGGCATCTGGTCCCATCACTTTATGGGAAATAGATGGGAAAACAGTGGAAACAGTGTCAGACTTTATTTTGGGGGGCTCCAAAATCACTGCAGATGGTGATTGCAGCCATGAAATTAAAAGACGCTTGCTCCTTGGAAGGAAGGTTATGTCCAACCTAGATAGCATATTTTAAAGCAGGGACATTACTTTGCCAACAAAGGTGTGTCTAGTCAAGGCTATAGTTTTTCCAGTAGTCAGTTATGGATGTGAGAGTTGGACGGTGAAGAAAGCTGAGTGCCAAAGTATTGATGCTTTTGAACTGTGGTATTGGAGAAGACTCTTGAGAGTCCCTTGGACTGAACGGAGATCCAACCAGTCCATCCTAAAGGAGATCAGTCCTAAGTGTTCATTGGAAGGACTGATGTTGAAGCTGAAACTCCAATACTTTGGCCACCTCATGCGAAGAGTTGACTCATTAGAAAAGATCCTAATGCTGCAAAGGATTGTGGGCAGGAGGAGAAGGGGATGACAGACGATGAAGTGGTTGGATGGCATCACTGGCTCGATGGACATGGGTTTGGGTAAACTCCAGGAGTTGGGATGGACAGGGAGGCCTGGCTTGCTTTGATTCATGGGGTCGCAAAGAGTCGGACATGACTGCTCGACTGAACTGAACTGAACTGAACTGAGTGCTCTCTTTGGGCTTCCCGGGTAGTGCAAGTGGTAAAGAACCTGCCTCCCAATGCAGGAAGACATCAGATATGCAGGCTGGATCCCCAGGTCAGGATTCCCTGGAAGAGGTCATGGCAATCCACTCCAGTATTCTTGCCTGGAGAATCCCATGGACAGAGGGGCCTGGCAGGCTGCACTCCACAGGGTCATAAAAAGTCGGACACGACTGAAGTGACTTAGCATGCAAGCTTCTTATTCCTCCTTCAAGACCCACTTCATCAACCAAATTAACAAATATTTGTTTAACATACTGAAGATATGATTTCACCCTGACTTCTGGCTTCTGCTGGTGAGAAGCTAGGCTACTTTCTAGGTGATCTCTTTTCTCTTCAGCTTCAGTTAAGATCTTGCCTTTCATGTCCAGTGTTCCATAGTTTCACCAGGGTATGTCCTGATAGGCTATCCTCTTAACATCCTTTTTAGAACTTGACTTCCTGAATCTCAGCACTAATTTCTCTCAACCATTCTGGTCATTTCTTATCCACCATCTATTCCTTCAAACATTGACTCTGCCCTCTCCTTCATTGTCTCTCATTCTTTGGCGTTTTTGATTAAACGCTGTCCATCTTTCTTAAGCCTTTAATATTTATTTCTATCTATTTTCTAGCTCGTTAATTCTCTCTTCTCCTGGGTCTTATCTGTTGCTAAGTTCAGAAAGTGAGTTTTAAAATTTCATTTATGTTATTTTTTTATTTCCGGAGGGAGTTTTATTTGACTTTTCCAAGTCTACTTGATCATTTTTATGGTTCCTTGTCCCCTGCTCATAAGTTTATTCTCTTCTTCATTTCTTTGGATATGACCCTTTTACAACCTGTCTTTGACAATTCCAATATCTGAAATCTTTTTGTGTTTCATATTGACGTTCTTAGTTTCTGTGGCCTCTCCAACATGGTCCCTTGCTTCATTATTATTTTGGCAGTCCTTGTACAAACTAGTATCTTTTGGAAGTTTTTGCAAAGCAGTGTTTTGAGGTTTAAAGATGGATTCCTTCAGAGAAATCCTTAAAGAGGGTTCATGTTTGTGTCTGCCAGATGCCAGCTGGCATGGCTAACCTAGGATCACTTTTTTTGTTTTTTATTGAATTTGTTACAACATTGCTTATGTTTTATGTTTCGGTTTTCTGGCCATGAGGCATGTGGGACCTTAATTCCCAACCAGGGACCCTGCAGTGGAAGGCGAAGTCTCAACCGCTGGACCCCCAAGGAAGTCCCAGCCCAAGATTACTTTAAATCAAATTCAAGGCTTTAGAATTTTTCAGAGATTTCAGTTAGTCTAAAATTTGCCTGTAAAATCATGTGAGGAATAGATGGGCATAAACACAGTTTCAAAGGGGGCCTTTCCCCCCCCTTTATTTGGCATACAGTTTCAATCAGGAAATTTTCTTTGATGTCCACTGGGTATCAAAGAATTTAAAATTCAATTTTACACAGGTAGCCCTTGGACCAAGGAGTAGTCCCAGCTTTAATGATAGAGTCTCCTGTTAAACACCACACCTCGGGCACCTCCCAGGCCATGTCTTCTGTTCCTTGAACCTTAAAAAACAGAAGCTTTAGGTCACCAAGATCCAGCAAATATTCTTTAGCTCTCTGCTCATCCCTGCACATTCCTTCTTTCACTTAATTTTGGCCTCTAAAAAATCCTTATTTGTATAACAGCTTACCAGTTCAGGCTTTAAAATTTCTGATTGCATTTTCACCAGTTTTTAGAGGGACAGTGGGTCAGAGCTGCAAGTCTGCCACCCTGTTGAAAATAACTGTCTGAAATATTTGTTTTCTTAATGGCCTCTCCTGATATTGAACTATGTGTAAATAAGGGACCATGACCTGTTTATGCATCACCATCTTTGTATGAGGAGTTCAGCAAGGGTTTGCTGATTAAATTTAGGAGTGAATACAATTTTGATTAAACCACTCCTTCAAACAGATACAGGCTTCCCAGGTGGCTCAGTGGTAAAGGATCTGCCTGCCAATGCCAGAGACATGAGTTTGATCCCTTAACTGGGGAGATCACCTGGAGGAGGAAATGGCAACCCATTCTAGTATTCTTGCCTGGGAAATCCCATGGACAGAGGACCCTGGTGTGCTATAGTTCATGGGGTTTCAGAGAGTAGGACACAACTGAACAGCTAAACAATAACAACAACAAAATCAAAGGGATATATTTTTATTTTCTTTGATAACTGAAAATTGAATGACTCACATTCTCAAAGTTTTTTCTTTAGCAAAAAAAAATGACTTTTGCTGCAACTTACTCATTCTACTTTCAAGAAGAGAAAAAAACAATTTAAGGAAGGGTGGCAGTAAATTCAAGGCAAAATCTGGAGGAAAGAATTTAGCATGCTCAGAGAAATTTCATGACTTATAAACCTCCAGAAAAAAAAGAACTAGAATTTCATTCTACCTCAGTCATTAGATAGCACCTTATGTTAAACCCTGGCTATTTTTTTTAATAAAGGAGGCTTAGCAAACCCTTGGTTATTAGATCCACTTGTAATGGACACATACTTTAAGTGGAAAAAACACCCCAGAGTTTTGTGAACAAATATTTTCTTATGTAGGAAGAACCCCTAAATCTCTACGTGAACACAGATCCAGTCCAAGCAGAAATTCCCTCAGATGAACACTGTGTTTCCAAACGTGGAAGAGAAGTATCCTCTGCTTATTCAGCTGCAAGTGCCACAAATAAATCAGTTATACAGCATATGGTGGTGGTGGTGCTCAGCCATGTCTGACTTTGCAACTAATGGGCTCCTCTGTCCATGGAGGTCCGCAGGCAAGAATACTGGGGTGGGTGGCCACTTCCTTCTCCAGGTTATCTTCTCTACCCAGGGATTGAATCTGAGTCTTCTGGGTCTCCTGCATTGGCAGGGAGGTTCTTTACTAACTGAGCCATCATGGAATACACACACACACACAAACACACACACTCACAAACACACACACACACATGCCTGCACAGACCTGTTTTAGAAAGACCCAGAACTTGGGTAAGAAAAGGAAGCAGTAATGTGGGAGGAAAGAATTATACCAACTAAAGGAGGCAGGATTTTTGGCTCTGGGAAGGAGTAGCTTTGGATCCCATGCATAGCCTCCCAATAATAACATGCAGAAATGCAGGATAAAATATTACAGGTATTTAAATATCTATGGTGTTTCACAGTAGAAAATGGCATGATAGTTCCCCCCAAAATTAAACATAAAAATTACCATATGATCCAGGAATTCTAATTCTAGAATATATCTGTGCCCAGAAGAATTGAAAACAGGGACTCGAAGTGGTATTTGCACATCTATGTTCATAGGAGTATTATTCATGATAGCCCAAAGGTAACAAAAGTCCAAGGGTCTGTCTGTGGATGAATGGAAAGGCAAACCATGGTTTATACACACAATGGAATATTATTCAACCTTGGAAAGAAAGGAGATTCTGACACCTGCTCCAGCATGGATGGAGCTTGAAGATGGTATGCTAATTGAAATAACGGAGGCTCCAAAGGACTGTCTAAGGACTTTCCTGGTGGTCCAATGATTGAGATTTTGCCTTCCAATGCAGGGGTTGTGGATTCGATCCTTGGTTGGGGAACTAAGATCCCACATGCCTCTTGGGGCCAAGCCTCCCCCTAAACATAAAACAGAAGCAATATTGTAACAAATTCAATAAAAGACTTTTTAAATGATCCAGGTTAAAAATAAAACTCTTAAAAAAAAAAAAAAAAGGACTACATGATTCCCCTATGTGAGGTATATTGAAGAAGGGAATGGCACCCCACTCCAATATTCTTGCCTGGAGAATCCCATGGACAGAGGAGCCTGGCAGGCTACAGTCCATGGGATCGCGTGAGATAGCAGATGATTGAAGCGACTTAGCATGTGAGATACCTAGATCATCAAATTCACAGAGACAGGTAGCAAGACAGTGGTTGGGGTGGTGGGGAGGGAGGGGAGTGACAGGGCGGTTAGTGTTAGGCAGCTGTGGGGTCTCAGTTTGGGAAGAGGAAGAAAGTTCTGGAGGTCGAAAGTAGTAATGGTTGCACAGCAGTGTGAAAGTACTAAGTCCAATGACCTGTACACTTAAAGTGGTTTAAGTGGTAAATCATATGCTATGGAAAATTTATTGTAATAAAAAAAAAAATCTATGGCTGTGCTCAAGAACAAGAAGGGAAAGCATACAGGTCAGATGATGGGAGAGGGGTGCTGGCCCCAGAGGTAGGGGCATGACCCCACACCCTAGCCATGGTGGTGTGGGTGGGCGTGTGTAGGGCCTTATCTTATCTGGCTAGTTAGGAATTCAACCCTTGATGGATTGCTAACTCAGTGAAAACTGGGGCTCAAACCCTGCCTGCTGGTCCAGAGGCACAATATGGAAGTTGTCTCAGCCATGACTCTCACTGGAAAATCAGGAAACTGAATCAATAAATAATCCTCCCATGAAAACTCAGCATCTCAGGCCAGTGTGTTTAGCGCCTGCTGTGCCCTGCATTCATGGTGTGGGAAATCCCTGAGCTGAAAGGTGATGTGAAATTGCTTTTGGGCTGGGCTGGCTCTCGGGTGTTCAGAAGAAGCAAACAGAGCACACAGCTCAGTTGCCAGAGTCCCAAAGGAAAATAAAGTCCCTCTTGTAATCCCAAATTACAGAATGCACAGGGAAATGATTCATTGTGAGTGAAAGTCAACAGAGAAAGGAAACATGAAAACTAGAGTCCAAACATGTAAGTGAAAAATAATCTGAAGGAGAACAGAGTGTGACAGGAAGAAAGAAAGGTTTTAAACCGTACAGAAATAATAAAGTGGAAAGAGAATTGATGAACTGGAAGCCAAATCTAGGTTAGCTGCCCAGAACACAGACAGGCCTATATTAGAAGACAGGAAATTTAAAAGACAAGTTAGAAGACATGGAACAGAGATTGAAATAATTCAATGTACGTTCAACCCTTGAACGACACAGGCTTGAACTGAGCAGTCGGCTTATATGTGGATTTTTTCCCATAAATACATACTACAATACTACACAGTCTAAAGCTCCTTGAATCCTTGGATGCAGAACCAGGGGTCTCGAGTAAAGTCAGACATGAATTCTTAACAACATGGAGGGTCAGCACCCACAACCCCCACTTGTGTAACGGTCAATTGTATCTCTAATAAGAAATCTAAAAAGAGGGAATAAAGACAATGGAATAGAAACAATGTTCATAATGACAATTGCTGATAGTCTTCCAGACTTGATAAAAATAAATAAATTCTTCAGATTTAAGAAACAGGGGAAGTCTAAGCATAATAGATAGAAATACATTCATACGTAGGCTCTTCTCTGAAATGAGGAAGCCAGAATACCCTAGGAAGAAAAGATAAATTATCACTAGCAAAGCAACTTAAAGGGCAGCAGAATTTCTTATAGTAATATCGGAGGCTGCAAGATTCAGAGCAACAATGTCAAAGAACTGACAGAAAATTATTTGCAACTTAGAATTCTGTTGCTGAAAGAGTAAAGGTGATGGGGGAAAATTAGCTATATGCTTTTTATGAAAAATAATGAAAAGGTGAGTGATAAAGATCTGAAAGCTATATACCAGACAACTATTAACTGAAAAAAAGCCACTGTGTTGACTTAAGTAACACATAAAAGAATAATTAAGGCAAAATGCGCCATTAAAGATAAAAAGGACACTACATATTAATAAAGGGGAAAATTTATCAGAATGCTGTATTAATCATATATGCACCTAAGAATTTAGCTTCAAAATATATAAAGTGAAAATTGATGGGAAAAAAGGAAATTACAAACCAGTGGAGTGTAAGATGTTAATATTCCTTGCCCAGAACTGACAAAATAGCAGGCAAAAAATAACGATAGAGACTGTTTGCACAAACATAATTAACAAGCTGATTAAAGAGACATATGTGGAACCCTGAGAATTAAAGAATGTTTTCAAGTATACAAAGAATATTTTAAATAAATCAACCATATAGTATGTTACCAATGAAGTCCAAACAAATGTGCAAGAATTGATATCCTACAGGTTATATCACTGCTAAGCCGCTTCTGTTGTGTCCGAATCTTTGCGACCCCATGGACCATAGTTCTCCAGGCTCCTCTGTCCATGGGATTCTCCAGGCAAGAATACTGGAGTGGGTTGCCATTTCCTTCTCCAGGGGATCTTTCCGACCCAGGAATCAAAGTTGTGTCTCTTACTTCTCTGGCATTGACAGGTAGGTTCCTTACCACTAGTGTCACAATAACACTAGAAGTCAACAGCAACAATAAAAATGACTGGAAATTTTTTAAAATGTATCTTTAAGCAACCAATGAGTAGAGAAGAAATAATGGAATTTTAGAAACAAAACATAATGCAAACATTAAATACCAAATCTGGAAAACAAGAAGTGTTGTGTGGCTAAACGTTTTCCAGGAGGCTCCCTGTGCTGGTGTGTGCTAGTGTATGTGAGTGTGTGTGTGGATGTGGATGTGGGGGGTGGTGAGGGCAGGGAAGTACACTTGTAGCATTTGCCTATCCATAGAATGAGTGTCCCACCAGGTCTATTTCAAATTGTCAGCATCAAGTGTGACATTGGGAAGAAATATACAAAATGAACTCTCACAACCCCAAATGAGCTGGCTACTGTTCCCCGAATGAGCTGGCTACTGTTCGTTCCAGGACACCATTGTAAGCAACTGAAATGTAGCTTTAAATGCACTGATGTAACAAAGAAGGATTGAAAAAGATTAGACTGTTCTTAGAAAAATAACAGGGCAGCAGAGTAAACCCAAAGGAATTAGAAGGAAGGAAATAATAAAGATAAGAGCAGAAATTAATAACATTACTAACAAAGACACAGTCAAAAGGAGTAACAAGAGGGAAAAAATGGCTTTTTTGGAAGACAAATTAAATAGGCAAACATCTGGCTAACAGGAATAAAAGAAAAGAAATTAAAGTAAAAATAAACAACAGTCTGATTTGAGAGAATATAATAGAGACACGGTAGAAAAATAAAAGATAAATGTTACGAACAATGCCAATAAACTTGAAAATGCAAATTGAAAGGATAACTTTCTGGAAAAACACACTGATGAAGCTGACTCAAGACGAGATGCGAAATGTGAGCATACATGTTGCTATCACAGAAACTGAATCAGCCACATGCCTCCTGCTGCTGCTCTCTCTTAAGATGCATGCAGACAAGGTCATCGAGCCTGGTTGGTTTTACAGGTAACTTCTGCCTTCAAGAGAGGGATAATTTTACTGTTATTATAATATCATAAAATTGCTTCAGAAAAACAGAAAAAAAAATCCTTCTGGCTCATTTTATGGGGCTATTAAGCCTTGAGACAGAACTGAAAAGTTTAGTCTCCTTTCATGTATGCACAAAGAGACAAATGTAAAACATCACATATTATTTTTAAAATCTGCAAAGTAATTTCTTAACTCCCTGCTAATTAAGATTTATCCAAGAATGTAAAGATGCCTTAGAAGGTAGTATTAGTATTATCATTACATTAATAGATGAAATGATAAAGATCATTTCAAAAGACGCAAAAAGACATTTAATACAATCCAACAATCATTCTTGATTAAACAAAGATACCTGCTCCAGATAAATAAATAAGTCTTCTCAAGGAAACTAGAAATAGGTGGAAACACTCTCAACTTGATGAAGTATGTCTTCAAAAGCCAACTGCAAATATTGATGTTAACAGTGGTTTTTCCAGGAGTCATATATAGATGTGAGAGTTGGACCATAAAAAAGGCTGAGAACCAAATCGATGCTTTTGAACTGTGGTACTAGAGAAGACTCCTGAGATTCCCTTGGACTACAAGAAGATCAAACCCATCAGTCCAAAAGGAAATCAACCCTGAATATTCATTTGAAGGATTGATGCTGAAGCTGAAGCTGGAGCTCCAACACTTAGGCCACCTGATGCAAAGAGCCAACTAACTGGACAAGACCCTGATGCTAGGAAAGACTGAAGGCAAACGGAGAAGGGGCCAGCAGAAATTAAGGTGGATGGATGGCATCACTGACTCAATGGACATGAATCTGAGCAAACTCCATGAGACAGTGGAGGAGAGACAAGCCTGGCATGCTGCAGTCCATGGGGTTGCAAAGAGTCAAGCACAACTGAGTGGCCGAACAACAACCAAAGTGTTAAAAACAACACAAAAGGTTAAAAACAACATGATACTCCCTTATCCCACTTTAAATGTCAGGCTATAGGTCCTAGCTAACATAATAAGAAAATAAAAGAAAAGCTAAAAACTGAAACATCTATAGCAGCCTTATTCCTAATGGCCCCAGATTCAAAACAACCCAATTCTATCAAGATGGGATGACAAGTTGTGGGTGATCCAAACGATGGAAGATTATTTAGTCGGACAAGGATGGGTTCCTGATGCAGGCAACTACACAAATGAAACTGAAGACAACATTGTGCTGTGCAAAAGCAGCCGGTCCCCAAATAAAACATCCTGTGTGATTCCTTCAATACAATATTTAAAAACTGGAAAAACTTACTGATAATCACAAAAAAGCAGACTGTTTGTTCCCTAAGGTTGGGAGGAGGTAATTGACTATAATGGAACTTCTAGGAGTGATGTAAATGCTCTGTATCTTGATTGGGGTGTTCACTGAACAAGTGAGTATAGTTGTTGGCAGTAATTGAATCAAATAGGTAGGATCAGTGCATTTTATCAGCTGATCAGTTCAGTTCAGTCGCTCAGTCGTGCTTGACTCTTTGCGACCCCATGGACTGCAGCATGCCAGGCTTCCCTGTCCATCACCAACTCTCAGAGCTTACTCAAACTCATGTCCATTGAGTTGGTGATGCTATCCAACCATCTCATCCTCTGTCATCCCCTTCTCCTCCTGCCTTCAATCTTTCCCAGCATCAGGGTCTTTTCCAGTGAGTCAGTTCTTTGCATCAGGTGGCCAAAGTATTGGAGTTTCAGCTTCAGCATCAATCCTTCCAATGAATATTCAGGACTGATTTCCTTTAGGATTGACTGGTTTGATCTCCTTGCAGTCCAGGAGGACTCTCAAGAGTCTTCTCCAACAGGACAATCCAAAAGCATCAATTCTTTGGCACTTAGCTTTCTTTGTAGTCCAACTCTCACATCCATACATGACTACTGGAAAAGCCATAGCTTTGAGTAGACGGACCTTTGCAGGCAAAGTAATGTCTCTGCTTTTTAATATGCTGTCTAGGTTGGTCATAGCTTTTCTTCCAAGGAGCAAGTGTCTTTTAATTGCATGGCTGCAGTCACCATTTGCAGTGATTTTGGTTGATTAAGTAAGCAATTAATGATTAATTAATTAGTTGATAATTAATTTCAAATTTAAAAAACACAGTAGACACAAAAAGCTAAACTCTGCAGAAAAGGTATAACCTAAATAGTACAAAGAATACACATTTACACAGAATATCCAGGAGAATCTACAAATAAATATTAGTACTAATAGGAAACTTCAGTAAGTTTGCTAGAAATCAATATACAAAAATCAATGGTTATTGTTAAAGGACATTATTAATCATGACAATAAAAGCTTTTAAGGTGCCCAGAAATAAACCTGACAAATGATGTGTCAGATTTTTATGGAGAAAGCAACAAAACCTTATGGAAAGGGGAAAGAAATAAAGGATTTACTATAATCATGGATGGGAGGGGTCAATGTTACAAAGCGTACAATTTCCCCCAGATTTACCTATGAATTCAACATGATTTCAGTAAAAATCTCTGTAGAGTTTTGCAAAGAACTTGACAAGAATATGCTAAAGAATTGCAAAGGAAAAAGAGGAGGAGAAGGGAGAGGGGGTACTTTTTGCATATTAGTGCTCATTAAGAAGCCACAGTAGTAGTTTGAACAATGTGCTATTGCCGCAGAGAACAAGGCCCTTAGAGACAGAACCACTTAGATATGGAAGTCTGAAATATGGCTGAGATAGCATTTCATGTTGCTAGGCAAAGGATGAGTGATTTCAATAAATTATGCTGGGACATCACCGTACAGGAAAAGACAGGTCTGACTTTAACTTGAAATAGCGTAAAAATGACTATCTACCTCTTTGTTATACCCCCCAAATCATCTAAATGTTAAAGCAAAATTTAGAAAGAAAATATAGGAGGCTATCCTTATGACATCTCAATATTGTCATTTCTATTTAAGGTGACAAAAGTATAAATCATATTGAGAAAAGAAAATACTGAGAATATGACTGTATCAAACTAAGAACTGCTGTGTATCAGGACAACAATGAAGAGAAAATCAAGAAAGAAAAGAAAGTCAGTAGCCCTGATAAGGTGTATACAACCCATGTAACTAGTTTTTTATAACTGAAATATAATAGAATTCCAAACAGCCAAGTAAACAATACTAGCAAAGAAGCACAAATAAACAAATGGAAAGAGGTTTCAATCTCTCTGGTAAACAAAGCAAAACCCATACTAGAATAATAAAATAGCATCCCATACCTATCAACTGACAAAACTCAATAATCAATAACCAACAATCAATCAATAATTCCAATACTAATAAGAACAGGTGGGGCTACTGGGAATAGCTTATACAGTGTTGGCATGGCTACAAATTGATTCTACTACTTTGGGGCATTCCAGGGGTCAAAGAACCCATCTGCCAATGCAGGAGACTCAGGAGACGTGGATTCATTCCCTCGGTCGGGATGATGCCTGAAGAAGGAAATGGCCACCCACTCCAGTGTTCTTGCCTGGAGAATCCCACGGACAGAGGTGCCTGGTGGGCTACAGTCCGTGGGGTCGCACAGAGTCAGACATGACGAGCACGCGTGCACACCTTTGCCACAGAGCAACACACGCAAAGAAAGACGTGTGAGACTGTTCACTGAGACAAGGTTCACAGTAGGAAAAATCTAGGAAAAAGCCACAAATGTTATCAAATCATATACTGTAAAAAAGTATACAAATACATCTGATGTGTATTTATCGTAGATGCATATACATTCAGAGGACGTATATACCATCCCCAGCAACATGGGGATCGTAGTGGTATACGCGGCACCCAGATTGCCTGGGCCAGAATCCTGGCTCCTCTGTGTGACCTGGGCCAGTGACTTAACCAACCTTTCCTGAGCCCCTTGGCTAGGAAATGGGGGATAAAAATAGCATGTACATCGTCCCATGTCTGTGGAAGGCTTTAAAGGGGCTAATGTATGCAAAATGCTCAGATAATGGCCAGCATATAGATTTGCAGTTTCTATGGCTGTCGGTATCATAATCGTCGTTATTCTCCTCATCAAGGCAGTTGGTTGCTTCTGGGGAGGGCGGGGAGGGACGTGGACAAACCTATAGCTTTATCCGCAAGGAAATCTGGCTACACGTGAACACACACGCACCCTGAGTTTAATGTAAGCTTGTGGCCGAGGGTACTGCATACACAATTACTTGTCACAGAACTTTCTAGACTTCGCTGTGTGTTTCAAATAGTTCATATATTGAGAATTTTTTGTTTTTTAAGTAGAAAGACAAATGACCCATGGAATATTATGGAGAAATATGTTTAAATTGCCTTGTGATTGTGAGAGGAAGACATTGTAGAATCGTATTTTTGGATTGACACAACATTTCAGACACGACTGAGCAACTTAGCACACACACACACCAGAATCCCTTACCACAGTAAAATCTCTAGATCCTAAAGTATGTTAGAAAAATATCTTTCATTTCATGAAAGCACTCCTTCTTTTGAAATAGCCACTCACATCTGAATAGATCTACTTTACCTCTGAGCAAACTGACAATACACAAAGAAAGACAGTACATTCAATTTTAAAGTGTTTTATTGTGATTATGACTAATTACGATAGACTTGGAGTTAGGGGATTCTAGTTCAGTGAATCTTCACTGCATTTGCCTTTGAGCATGGTGATTTCTGATTCGATGGTTTATCTTTAGATTTATTGATAAAAATAGAGTTACCTTGGAGATGATGGAAAGCAAGCTGACCTGTTCACACTTGATGTAACACATTTTGGGATTTGTGGACAGAGCGCCCAAGGCAAGTAGGATTCTAAGTCCTGGTGAGTGTGCATTTTGCCTTCCTGAGGACCCAGAGGGAGAGGAAGAGTGGTAAGCCTTGGCAGGAAGGATGCAACCCAGACATAAAATACCTCAGCTCTGAATGTGTCCACCAGAGCAGAAATTTATTAAAATCCTATTTTAGACCATAAGGCACACGCATCAGTGAAGCAGCAGCTCCCGCTAAGCTAAGTCAGGCTTGTTTTGTGCTTTGTTGCAGTACTTTTTTTTTTTTTTTTTAATAATGAAACTGTGAATGGTTGAGCAGCCCTGGCTTTAAAAGGAGTCTCCCAAGGACCCACGCCATGACTGGTTGAGCAGAGTAGCCAAGTTGTTGCCTTCTCCATAAAATCATCTGCGAGCTTCTCACTGTGGCTTGTTGCACTTCCCTCTTCAGAAACCAGCAAGGACCAACTTGACCTGCAAATAGAATCTCTTCCTTCTTGGAGGATGGTTGTTTCAGCTGAATCCCAAGTAGAAGAGTTTCATTAGACTGGGGGAAGAAAAGGTGGGGGAGGCAGGTGGAGGATGAAAGAAGCTTTAAGGAGAAAAAGAGTGTTTCTACTTCTAAAACTTCTTCACCATCCCTATTGCCAGTTACTGTCTGTAAAGCTATCTGCTCCTCCTCCCCAATTTTCATGGAATCCTGAAGTCCTAGAGGAGGGTATGACTGCACTGATTTTCTAAATGAGCACACTGACTGTCAGGGTCATCAGAGACAGCAACAATGGAGAACCATCACATTCTGGAGGAGACAGAGAAGATGTGATATCTAGAGGCAGTGTGGGATCCTGGATAGAATCCTAGAGCAGAGAAAGGACAAACAAACAGGAAGTCCAGGTAAAGCCTGTAGTTCAGTAAGGGATTTTGTACACTGTTACGTTCTTAGTTTTGATGAATGTATCATGGTTACTTAAGATGCAATTGGTAGTGTGTGAGCTATAGAAAAGCAATCTTTGTTGCCTTACAACACATTTTTATTTTGTCTAGACATTAAAATACACTAAATAAGACTAAAATTAAAAGTAAAACATTCAAGAAATTGGTTGCTGTGTGATAGACGTGCAGTGTGTTTTTCTCCAATAAAAATGGTTAGTGTTAGTTGCTCAGTTGTGTCTGACTCTTTGCGACCCCATGGACGGTAGCCTACCAGGCTCCTTTATCCATGAAATTATCCAGGCAAGACTACTGGAGTGGGTAGCCATTCCCTTCTCCAGGTGATCTTCCCAATCCAGGGATCAAACCCAGGTCTCCTGCATTGCAGGCAGATTCTTTACTGTCATAGCCACCAGGGAAGCTCAAAAATGATGGTTGCAGAATGTTTATTGCCTGTGGAATCTGATACCAGCTATGTTGAAGAAATTCAGGGGCCTCACTTGGCTAGTTGAAGATAAATATGATGTCCAGTGCTGGGCTAACTGCTCCTTGTCTCTTCAGGACATGAGGAGAAAATTCAAGTATGTCACTGGAGACACTGTTACTACATAACCCACTTCCTGCATGGCAGTTTCTATATCCGCAGTGTTTTGAGCAAGAACTAGAGTTCTGGGGAAGCCAAGCGGCAGGGTGGTCTTCCCTTGTGGCGCTAGTGGTAAAGAACCCGCCTGCCAATGCAGGAGAGAAAAGAGACGCAGGTTCCATCCCTGGGTAGGGAAGATCCCCTGAAGGAGGAAATGGCAACTCGCTCCAGTATTCTTGCCTGGGAAATCCAATGGACAGAGGAGCCTGGTGGGCTACAGTCCATGGGGTCACAAAGAGTCAGACACGACTGAGGGACTAAACAGCAGCAACAACAAGGGGCGTGGCCTGGAGGTTACAAGGAAGCCCATCTCGTGAGGTCAGAGGCCTTCCGTGTGCACTGGGAGTTCTTGTTCTGGGAGTTCTAGACCTTGTTGAACTTTTTCTTTAAGTCACAGTGAAAAGAGGGCAGTGAACCCACAATTGGCTAAGCTACCCCAATCTTGGTAGAATAGAAGCTTGGATTAGGAGATAAGTGGTTATGGGGGGTGGGGGGAAGGGATAAAATACACCAAAGGAGATAACATTTCTTGCTTGCCTGTCTCTGTGGCTTGAGACTCACACCTGCTATACTTTCTGCCCAGCTGTGTACCATTTCTTACTTTTGAGACAGAGATTTCTAACACCATGAAACATCGTGTTTTAAATCAGCTTGTTATTGTTATTTAGTCGCTCAGCCATGTCTGGCTCTTTTGTGACCCTGTGGACTGTAGCCCACCAGGTTCCTCTGTTGATGGGATTTCCTAGGCAAGAATATTGGAGTGGGTTGCCTTTTCCTTCTTCAGGGGATCTTCCTGACTCAGGGATCTAACCTGCATCTCCTTCACTGGTAGGTGGATTCTTTACCACTGAGCCACCTGGGAAGTCCTTTAAGTTAGCAGTAAGTACATATTTCTATATTTCTTAACTTGGCAAATGAAGCAGTTTATTAAAAAAAGAAAGGTGGAGGTTTGGTTTTTTTTTTTTTAATGGCAGAATTCTCAATAAAAACCTTGAAGGAGTTCTTAAGCAAATTCAAGCTTTCCTGACACTCAATAATGGATATATACTGAAGTCATATATTTTGGACAAAGTTTTCTAACAATATAAATATTTCATAATTTCTTGATAAAATAATAATCAGTATTAAATACTATTTTTTCTGTGAATTTTTAAAACACCTTAAGGTACCTAAGTTCAGTGTGTTCATCTTCTTGTTTTTAAGGAACAAATTAGTTTCAGTTCAAATGAAATAGAATAAAATTAAAACAAAATAGGACATTTGACCCATCTTAAAATCAACAGCCCAGTAAATAAATGCAGGCATAGTAAATAAAGGTGTCCAGCTACCTTCTCTATAAAGCAATGGTTGGAAGCGATGAATCAAAAAATTTGTTTAATACAGTAATTTTCCTATTTGACTCTTTTTCTAAACTCTCTTCAGCTCTCCATCATTTGCACCAAATTCGCCCTAGTTATAATTTAAAGGGGGCAGTCATGGAAAAGTCCTGAGAAGTGTTGTCAAGTCTGTTTCCTAATTGAGACACATTTTTTTTTTTCTAGTATGGATTTTCTCCTTCTGTTTTCTGTGCTTAAAAACCTCTGGGGACATCCCTGGTGGTCCAGTGGCTAAGACTCTATTCTCCCAGTGCAGGGGTTCAATTCCTGGTCAGGGAATCCAAGCCCACATGCGCCAACTAAAAGATACTGCATGCCACAACTAAGACCCAGTGCAAATAAATACATAAATAAATAAAAGTAAATGCTTCTCAAAAAGCCTCTGGTATGCACAAAAATCTTTTTGATTTACAAGTAAAAAACAAGAAAAAAATACACATCATTTAAATTTCTCTTTCACAAAGATGTACATCTTGTAGGTGCACAAATTCAAATATATACCCTGGAATCTAATGTATCCAACTCAGATAATAGCATAATCTATTTTAAATCAGAAATGTTTTTTTGTGTTTGCTTTCTTAGTTCTCCCACCCTGCACTCAGGAATATGAGTAACGACCTCAGCAAATGGGCAATGGTTATTTATCAGCCTGTTGGAAAATTCTGATGTTATGGAGGACTTCTCTCCTTCAGGTTTTCTCTTTCTCTACTCTAGACAGAGGAATAGGAACAGTAATAAAACGATAACTGAGGACCTGCTAGACACAGAGAATGGTGCTTGGTACTTTAACTGGACCACAAATTTAATGTATTTAGTTGCTCTGTACGTTGTATACTGTTCCCATTTCACAGATGACGATCAGAAAGGTTAAGTGGCCTAACACCAACCAGGCAGAAAACTGTCATGGTCAAGCCTGCTTCAGGTCAGGTCTGTCCAGCTCCTTTATCTTTTGCTTTATTCTCTCTCACCCCACAATTCACAGTTACGTAGCTTCCAACTTGAACTCCATAGCTTCAGGCATTGCGGTGTCTAATAGTTGAGATGGGAGAGTGGTGGGATCAGAAAGAGAATAAGACTGGCTGTGTGTTGATGGTTGCTGAATAGTTACACCTGCCCCTGTTTGGGTAGAGTCAAATCGCTCTGCTTTTCATACATTTGAAAATTTTCATAATAAACTGAGGTGTATAGGAATGTTCATGTTCTATAAAGACATTCAATGGCTATAAATGGCTCATCCCTAACTGAGACATTACAAAGGGTCCCCTCACCCCAACTGGCCCCACACACACACACACATACACACACAGAGTCACACAGAAACTTCTTCTAGCAAGAGCAGTGCTTCTCCTCATTGCTCAGCGGTAAAGAAGCTGCCCGTCAATGCAGATCATGTGGGTTCGACCCCTGGGTCGGGAAGATCCCCTGGAGGAGGAAATGGCAACCCACTCCAGTATTCTCGCCTGGAAAATTCCATACACAGAGGACCCTGGCGGGCTACAGTCCATGGGGTCGCAAAAGAGTCAGACACATTTGAGCAACTAAACAACAGCAACAAAAGCAAGAGCAGGACAGATGTGAGTAAGTCCTCGAGGTACAAAGCAGGAGTCTGGAGACCTTATGCCTCCAACACATATCATGTAAGCACAGCGCTCAGTCCCACTCAGCGTCTCAGCCCCTCTCCCTTTGCTCAAGCCCAGCCAAACCCAAACAGGGATCACCAGCAGGGAGAACTGCAAATGTTTGCAAACTGTGAGCAAATTAGGAGAAAGCCCTCGATTTAGCTGTGAATGATGGTGCACAGATATAAATAAACATTGTTCCCAGTGCAGATTCTGTCAACACCTCAGCGCCCTGGATGGACTCCTCCAGAGGTAAAAGAGAAAGTGTTCCTCAGCCCTGCTGAGCTCCAAAAACCACCTGAGGGGGCACACGCTGTACTTGGCTGAGCTTGTCTGCAGACTTAAGCCCTTGGAATAAGAAGCTACCACAAAGAATGCAGCCAGCTCTGAAATATGTGTGTGTTTTCAGGCAGCCACGAGGGTAGAACAGGCATTCATTTTTGATCCACACGTCAGAGTCTGGCAGTGGCCACTCCAGGAGTCTCACAATTTATTTTTTTCCCTCCACCTTCTCCATTTTTTTAAGTGACACGTACTTAATGGACACAAATTTGAGCAAACTCCGGGAGATAGTGAAGGACAGGGGAGACTGTCGTGCTGCAGTCCATGGGGCTTCTAAGAGTTGGACACATGACTGAGCAACTGAACAGCAACTACAAAACAAATACTTGTAGAATATATGTATTTTTTAAATACAGAGAATTAAAAGGAAGATTTTAGATTGCCTTAATTCTATGAGCCAGAGATGACTGCTGCTCATTTTAAACAAATGTTTCTAGAAATTTTAGGGCATATATAAACTCCCTGAAATTAAAACAGGAACATACTATAGGTAGCTTGCTTTATTCATTCAGATATAGCCTATGAATATTTTAATACCTATAAACAACCTTTAAAACCATATTTACAGTCTCTGTGCGTAAAATAACTTATTCAGTCGAGACATATTGGTTATTTACCAAGAATTATTACTGAAACTTTACAAACTTTTGCTCCTAAAACTGAGATTTCATGATGATTTTAATAAATAATGATTTCTACAAACATATTATTATTTCCTCAGGATAAATTCCTAGAAGTAGACTACCCAGTAGGAACTTATTGAGACATTTAACAAACTACCCTCCAGAGAGAATGTAGTCTTCAGCATTCATGGAGATTGATTCCAGAATCTCTGTCTCTATAGATGCTCATGTCCCTTAAACAAAATGGTATAGTATTTCCATAGGACCTATGCACATCCTCCCTTACACTTTAAATCATTTCTAGATTACCTAAAATGCATAATACAAGGTAAGGGCTTTTCAGATGGCTCCATGGGTAAAGAGCCCTCCTGCCAATGCAGGAGACATAAGAGACTCAGGTTCAACTTCTGGGTTAGGAAGGCCCTCTGGAGAAGGGCATGGCAATCCACCCCAGTATTCTTGCCCTGGAGAATCCCATGGACAGAGGAGCCTGGAGGGTTACAGTCCATAGAATCTCAAAGAGTCAGACATGACTGAAGTGACTGAGCACGCATGCATGCACAATAAAACGTAAATGCTATGTAAATAGCTGCTGAAAGTGAAGTGTACTCACTCAGTCATGTCCAACTCTGTGACCCTATGGGACTGTAGCCTGCCAGGCTCACCTGCCCATGGGATTCTCCAGTCAAGAATCCTTCTCCAGTCAAGAATGCTTCTCCAGGGTCTTTTCCTGACCCAGGTATCAAACCCAGGTCTCTTGCACTGCAGGCAGATTTTTTATCGTCTGAACAACAAATGGTCGCTGGTGTGCAACAAATTCAAATTTTGCTGTTAGGAACTTTCTGGAATTAAATATATATATACATTTCCAATGTAAAGCTTCGTTGGATCCACAGATGTAGAACCTGTGGATATGGAGGGCCAACCATAAATAAATTTATACTCATGTCCCTACAGCCTTATCACTTTCTTTAAATCATCGCCAATTCAGTAGGTAGAGACTGTATCAGGTTTTTTTAATTTCTACTTCTTTGATCCTAATGATACTGAAATTTTATGTTTATCAGAAAATGTCTTTCCATTCATATAATTTTCTTATTCAGTATGTCTTCAGACTGATACCTCTGTAGTTATTGTGATATGGGAAAACATGCTTTTCAAAAAAATTATATGCTTCCCTGGTGGCTCAGTGGTAAAGAACCTGCCCGCAATGCAGGAGACCTAGGTTTGATTCCTGGGTCGGGAAGGTCCCCTGGAGAAGGGAATGGCAACCCACTCCAGTATTCTTGCCTGGAGAATCCCACAGAAGAGCCTGGCAGGCTACAGTCCATGGGGTCACAAAGAGTCAAACACGACTGAGCGACCAACACTTGTTTATTTGGCTGCCCCCAGGTCTTAGTTGTGGCACACAGGATCTTCCATCTTCATTGCAGCATGAGGGACTTTTAGTTGCAGCGTGCATATGGGATCTAGTTCTCTCACCGGGGATCTAGCCCAGCGCCCCCACCCTCACCCTGCATGAAAAGTGTGGAGTCTGAGCCACTGAATCCCCAGGGAAGTTCCAGGAAATCATGCTTTATCATTGTATTACTTTGTACCAGCTAGGAGGTCCATTTGCCTGCAGGTGAGGAAGGGAACACAGACTGGGTGGGAAGCCTCCATACCTATCATTCCAGCTCACACTCAGCAAGGGTCTCGGGCAACGCTCCAGGGCAGTATTTCCTCAGACCCATTTCCTCAGTTTGAAGCCAGCTTCACGGCTGGCCTTCTTTCCTTAGAGCAGGAACTCATTCCAAGTGTAAATGCGACTGAACCCTTGAAGCAGCCTCTCTGTCTGTACCTGATATGTTGGCTTCCAGGTTCTGTTTGTCCTGGCTCCTGGCCCCTCTGGCTCTTAGCTTGGGGAGGGAGGTCGTGGTTGAATTTTGCTTGGCGGCTCCTCCTTTCTCTGCACGTGAGTTTCACCCTTTCTGTGCTATGAATCGCAGATTGATGGGCTCTTTTCTCACCTGGACTCAAGTTTGCAGAAATGATAGCCAAATGGGCAGACCTTCAATTTGAAAGGCAGACTTCTTTTTACAGAGGATTGGGGAGGGAGAAGCCATTAGATGGGCGAATGCAGATCATTATTTTAAACCAGTGATCCTTTCAAGGCTGTTTTCACAAGAGCTTGAAAAAGATTGAGTGGAAATCCAGATGTCAGCCGAGGGAAACAGCTATCTCCTCCTCTCTGCTCTCTGTATGTGGAAGGGAGTAGCACTGCGAAGATTTACTTTCCCACTGCAATTTTCCTTAGGAGATGGAAATGATTATGGTCAGTTTGAAACCATATTTTCCCCCCAGTGGCAAGAATCCTGAGCGCTAGCCAGAACCCACTTTCACTTGTCCTTCATGTTCGCTCCTGTGATGTCCTGGTTCTCAAACACCCATCTGTGGGTGAGATCTTATCTTCAGAAATAAGCTCTTCACTCCTCTGGGGTAAAATATATTAAACACAAATATTTTTTCATAAAGCTAAACTATTCCATTGAAGTAGCTATCAGATTATATCCTTTTTAATATTTTTGGCATTAAAATGGTCAATCTTTTATGAAGCCATTATGTGGACATGAGATAGATAGTAGTTTGATTTGTTATTAATGCCTTTATGAAGTTAAAAGCTGGCAACCCCTACGTGGGGTTTCTAAATTATTTTTGAGATTTTTTTTCCTAGTCTATATAATCCCAAACCCTCTGAACCACTGGAATGTATCTTCAAATAGTTTTTCAACACGTGGAGTACTTTCTGAGCCCTAGAATTTCTTGAGAACGCCCGTCTCACTGGAAGACAAATTGTTGGGTATAAGGGTCTTAGCTCATAACTTTTCCCGCCTCAAAATGCTGTGTGGAGTCACTTGGCATCTAACTGTTACAGAGGAATTGTCTGAGACTCGCCTGAAGTTTTGTGCTCTTGTAAATAAATTGTTACTGAATGGTTGCAGGAATTTTCTCCCCACTTATTACTTCTCCTCCTGCTTGAGGCAAAATGTTCTGAGTGCCTTCTCAAGACGGGATATGTGGTGGCTGGTGGCCACAGGGCTAGATTATAGCATCACCCAAGTTCAAATCCAGCCCTGCACTTTATACACATTGTATCCTTGGTGTTATAGGCTGAATTGTGCCCCCCAGAAAGATATGCTGAAGTCCTGTACCCCACGACCTAGGAGTGTCACCTTCTTTGGAACTAGGATCTTTGCAAATATAATCAAATTAGGATGAGGTCATTAGGGTGGGCCCTCATCCAACTGGATACATGTCCTTATAAGAGGGAAATGTGGACGGAGACACACACAGAGCAGAGAATGCTTTGTGAAGACAAGACACACAGAAGGAAGGTCACCAGGTGAAGACAGAGGCAGGAAAGATGCTCCAGAGAGGCTTCAGACAGAGCATGGCCCTGCTGACATCTCAATTTCAGACTTCCAGCCTCCATAACTGGGGATGGTACACAACTGCTGTATTAAGCCACCCAGTTTGTGGTACTTTGTCACAGTAGTCCTGGTACAGATTTCTTAAATATTTAAGACTGTGAGCTCCAATGATTTGATCTACAAATGTACATAATCCTGTGTTAGCTGCAAGATTGTTGCAAAAAAGGTGAAATGTTATTAGATGAGACAAGGCATGTAAATTCTGGGACACGGGAAGAACCTAAGAGGGGTTGTCTACAGTGTTATGATCAACGTCATCACTGCAACCATCACCCTCAACACCATCACCACCACCTTCCTTGAGAGCATTTTCTCCTAGGAAGTCTTGCTTTCTTTTTCTGTACTCTTTTGACATTTTTAAACAAAGCTCATGTGATTTTAAAAATAACAGTAGAGTCATTTTGCTTAACTGTGGATGCCCAGGCCCACCCTCAAAGGTTTTTGATTCAGCAGGTCTCTGCAATGAGCTTTATTTGAAGGTGTCCAGACATGAACTGTCATTAAGTTTGGAAAACGCAACGGAATTGATGTGGTGGACCTGGTATTGGTATTCCTGTTCTATAAACACAGAAACTGAGGTCAGAGGAAATTGTACCCAAGTCAGAAAATGCAAAATCGAATAATTTTGGGGGGCTGGACTTCCAATAACTTCACTTGTTTGATGAAATGTGAAACTCGACTAGTAGGGAAAAGGCCAGATAATGAGGACTCTATAATGCATAAAATATGGGAGACGGCCCAGAATTAGGATTAAGAACACATGCCTTGGAAATCAGGCAGGTTTAAATTCTAGTTGTGGTACATGCTTTCTAGCTATGTGAACTTGGAAAAATTATTTCTTTCAAAATCTTTTAAGATCTCAGGCTAATCTTCTGAAAATGAGAATGATACACATCAGGGTTCCTGTGAAAGGTAAATGTCATGTTAAGGAACTTAATACATAGTAAGTGCTAAAGAAATGGCACTTTTGCAAACATGCATTGATACTTAACTTCAAAAAACTCAGTATCTTCATCTTCTGCTATTGTTTTAAAGGTACAAATGGAAGGGGGAAGAAGGTCCATAGATGAGAACAAGTAACTAAATTTGGAAAAGATGTGATGTTTATGTTTTCCTAGTAGCTTGCTAATTCTTTTTTTTTCTGAGAATAACCTTTCTGGGATCCGTCTTATTAATTTACATTTTAGCGAATCTCCCTGTACCTTGGAATTCTCCAGTTTAACGTCAACAGGTCACTTACCAGAATATGTAAGAACGGTTTTTAAGAGTTCCTGGTAGCTAACAGAAACCTACGTGTTTATCGATGCTCTTTATGCATTATGATTTTCCCAACCAGTAGTGCCTAATAGGATTTGTTTCCTGCGAAACTTGGAACATCTTACCATATTCTTCACCAGGCTTCAAGATTCTGAGCAGGAAGAAACCCTGAAAGGAATGCTTTCCTGATGTGGACATTCTGACATCAGCAAAGGAACTGGGCACACATTCAACAGCCAAGAAACAAGACAGGAAGCTAGTTTGCACAAAATTGTCTCTTTTATTTGCATGTCATTTAAACTACTGTTTAAATTGCCATCCTAGGGGAAACAGCCACCCTATTGAGTCTGTGCTACTTTTGTGAGACGTAATATGCGTCTCAGCCGTCTGGAAAAATCTGGGCTGTTTCTCCATGTCGTCTTCCTCAGCAAGCTCTGGGGCAGGACCCTCGGCTCCCGGGTCCCACTAGAGACTGTATCATCTGGGATGCAATGAACGGGAAACCCAGGAAGCGGCTCGAACAGAACAGCCCACTTACAGCCAAGTCTGCAGACACAAGCTCCAGTGGTGCCCCAGCAATCTCATCTGGAACCTGGTCTCTCTTTCCCCACCCCGCCTCCCTCAGCAGCTTGTTGCATCACTTCACAGCTGCGAGGCGGGTGCCTCAGTGCTGGGACTCCTGCTCTCAGCCCTGCTTCCTGGGGAGGAAAGGTAGGCAGAAGGCCCAGAGCCCTGCCCTATGCATCCCCAGCTTCGTTGGTAAAGGAGATAATTCCCGGCTACCTTGCCCGAGTGAGAGCTTTCTCTTTCTCTCTCTGGGACCAGAACTGGGTTGCAGGCCCTCCCTGGCTGTCAAAAACTCAAGGCAAGTGCGACTGAGATTCTCTGACGGACTGGAGGTAGGCACTCGAGACTCATTTCCTGGGCTGCACTTACTGCTTCCCCCAATATCAGTCTTCTGATTGAAGAGGTGGAAGGCCACGGCAGGAACAGAGTTAACTCTAGTGCATTCCCCTGATGCCGTTTCCTTTCCCTGCATTCCTGAACTTCTCTTTTCCACTTCTGATATCCCCAAGCTCCTGGATGGAATTAGCCCTGGGATGGAGAGCTGGAAAAGGTCACAACTGAGGGGTAATGTCTGACTGGAGTGACCTTGCACCAGGATCCCCACTGGTCACCTTGGAGGAATTAAGTGAAACGAGGAGCCGATCTAGGTTATTCGAACTTGGAGAAGGTGGATTTGTACACTTACAGACTTCCCAGGTAGCTCAGCAGTAAAGAACCTGCCTGCCAATGCAGGAGACATGGGTTATCCCTAGTTAGGGAAGATGCTCTGGAGAAGGAAATGGCAACCCACTCCAGAATCCTTGCCTGGGAAATCTCATGGACACAGGAGCCTTCATGGGGTCACAACGAGTCTGACATGATTTAGCAACTAAATAACAACAGCAACAACCTGTACACTTACAGTGGAACAGCTGTTCACCTGAGAACTCACAGAGCTTCTCTGTCCTGGCTCCAAACTCACCCTGATCCTGGGCCTGTGGTACTATCATCAGGAGTCTGCAAACCACACTAGCAGGCTCGCTATGCCCACTGCTCTGCTCTGCCAAGAAGGGACAGTGATGCCTGAGGATGGAGGGGAGGGACTCCTGGGCTCTTTCCTTCCTCCCACCTGAGGCTTCAGGGCGCCTCCCTCCGCTGCTCCTTCACCCCATTAGCAGCGGCAGAGGCCGCATGCAGCTTTCCTAACACCTGAAGTTCCTGGTTGGCCAGGTGGGCATTGAGACCAGAGCACTGGTAGAGCTGTGCCAGTTCCTCTTAGTTTCTACACTGTGATAATCGAGAACTTGTCCCCGTCCCCAGGCACAGAGGCATGAGTGCTTCCGGAAGCTGCTACCTGGGTGACACCTTAAGAGTTCTTTTTTCGACCTTTCTATGACCTGGGTAACAACTCTGTATGTGTTCATCTCTACGTTAAATTCTACTGGTACGATGATTTCCATCTCTGACCTGCCTTGACTCAGTGGCATTGCCATGAAGCCACGGGCAAAGCAAAGGTCCTGAAACATCCTCTGTTTCCAACACCAGAGCTCCCTACTGTGACAACAGTCAACTTTACTAAGCCTCCAGAGAGGGCAAGTAAAGCCACTGCTTATCATCACATTGAGGCCCTGAACACACACACCCAGGAGCCCTGAGGCCGTGAGCAGAGCCTCCCTTGCCCTTCACACGCACAGACACACACAGACAAACACACATGCAGGAGCCCTGAGGCTGTGAGCAGAGTCTCCCCCGCTGTCCTCCAGGGAGCCCAGCTCACAAATGACCTGAGCATCCATCTTTTCCCGGGGCCCCTTTTTAAGCAGGTCTCCCTCAAGCAAAAAGCAAAGAAGGCCTGTCTTGTCATCACCTATTCTATTGGTGAGCTAGTATGTCTTCATTTCTCCATTTAGGAGTGGAATGGGTAAGTCATGTGACAGCCCCTTTAAATTTCTAAAAACCTGCCAAACTGTTTTCAAAGACAGCTCCACCATTTCCCATTCCCATCTGTGACACAGTAGGCTTCCAGTTTCCCCACATTCTCACTTCAGTGTTATCTCTTATCTGTACTTTTGAAATGGTACAGACCTAACAGAAACAGAAGATATTAAGAAGAGGTGGCAAGAATACCAGAAAAACTGTACAAAAAAGATCTTCACAACCTAGATAATCACGATGGTGTGATCACTCACCTAGAGCCAGGCATCTTAGAATGTGAAGTCAAGTGGGCCTCAGAAAGCATCACTACGAACAAAGCTAGTGGAGTGATGGAATTCCAGTTGAGCTGTTTCAAATCCTGAAAGATGATGCTGGGAAAGTGCTGCACTCAATATGCCAACAAATTCGGAAAACTCAGCAATGGCCACAGGACTGGAAAAGGTCAGTTTTCATTCCAGTCCCAAAGAAAGGCAATGCCAAAGAATGCTCGAGCTATCGCACAATTGCACTCATCTCACATGCTAGCAAAGTAATGCTCAAAATTCTCCAAGGCAGGCTTCAGCAATACATGAACTGTAAACTTCCAAGCTGGATTTAGAAAAGGCAGAGGAACCAGAGATCAAATTGCCAACATCCGCTGGATCATCGAAAAAGCAAGAGAGTTCCAGAAAAACATCTATTTCTGCTTTATTGACTATGCCAAATCCTTTGACTGTGTGGATCACAAAAAACTGTGGAAAATTCTGAAAAGAGATGGGAATATCAGAACCACCTGACCTGCCTCTTGAGACACCTATATGCAGGGCAGGAAGCAACAGTTAGAACTGGACATGGAACAACAGATTGGTTCCAAATAAGAAAAGGAGTACATCAAAGCTGTATATTGTCATCCTGTTTATTTAACTTATATGCAGAGTACATCATGAGAAATGCTGGTTTGGAGGAAGCACAAGCTGGAATCAAGATTGCTGGGAGAAGTATCAATAACCTCAGATATGCAGATGACACCACCCTTATGGCAGAAAGTGAAGAACTAAAAAGCCTCTTGATGAAAGTGAAAGAGGAAAGTGAAAAAGTTGGCTTAAAGCTCAACATTCAAAAAACTAAGATCATGGCATCTGGTCCCATCACTTCATGGAAAAATAGATGGGGAAACAGTGGAAACAGTGTCAGACTTTATTTGGGGGCTCCAAAATCACTGCAGATGGTGACTGCAGCCATGAAATTAAAAGATGCTTACTTCTTGGAAGGAAAGTTATGACCAACCTAGATAGCATATTTAAAAGCAGAGACATTACTTTGCCAACAAAGGTCCATCTAGTCAAGGTTATGATTTTTCTAGTAGTCAGTTACGGATGCGAGAGTTGGACTATAAAGAAAGCTGAGCACTGAAGAATTGATGCTTTTGAACTGTGGTGTTGGAGAAGACTCTTGAGAGTCCCTTGGACTGCAAGGAGATCCAACCAGTCCATCCTAAAGGAGATCAGTCCTGGGTGTTCATTGGAAGGACTGATGTTGAAGCTGAAATTCCAATAGTTTGGCCACCTGATGCAACGAGCTGACTCGTTGGAAAAGACCCTAATCCTGGGAAGGATTGGGGGCAGGAGGAGAAGGGGATGAGAGGATGAGATGGCTGGATGGAATCACTGACTCGATGGACATGAGTTTGGGTGGACTCAGGGAGTTGGTAATGGACAGGGAGGCCTGGTATGCTGCAATTCATGGGGTTGCAAAGAGTGGACATGATTGAGCAACTGAATTGAACTGTACTTTTGACTGAAGCCACCTCAGGGAGCATAAAGTGGTATCTAAAGATTTTAAGTCATATTTCTCTTACTGCTAACGATGTACACCATCTCCTTGTATACTTACTGCCCACTTGTATATTTTCTTTGGAAAAACTCTGTTCATATCCTTTGTTTATCCTTAGGCTTTGAAATTTATTTTGCTTTTAGAAAGATAGCTCTGTGTCAACTGAGTGTATCCTGCATTTTAGGTTAGGATTTTGTCTACAGAAAGCTAGGTCTTTTATCTATTGTAGTAAGTTCATCAAGGCTTTGAAAGAGTTAGCATCTATTCAGATGACCCAAATGGCCAC
Organism: Antilocapra americana; assembly: GCA_007570785.1. Lineage (NCBI taxonomy): Eukaryota > Metazoa > Chordata > Mammalia > Artiodactyla > Antilocapridae > Antilocapra > Antilocapra americana. The sequence continues at coordinate 22,860,325 of ML664177.1, read as the reverse complement.
CTACAACCTTATCACTGAAGACAGAGAAACTACCCTCCTAGAACCAAGTTACCTATTTCTCTCTCCTCTTTCAGAAGCCAAATCTCTTTCCGTCAGTCACTGTTACTTGCAGAAATCCAACACCAAAACCAGACGAAGGGAGAGCCGCTGACCACTGCCGTCCTAACCAGGGCACAGATGCTAACTTAGTTCTTAGCAGTGGCAGGCTTCCGGCTGGCTACCTACTGCAGAGACATCATTTAATTCTCTCAATCATCTTAAAGAATATATACTATTAGGATCTGCGTTGTGCAGCGACAAAGCCGAGGTTCAGGGGACTTAGGCCACTTGCTTAACAGGTCAGAAGGCCAGAAGGTGCAGCCAGGGATACAGAGGTCACTCCAGAGCCCGAAATCTTAAACTCTGCACGCACCTTCCTCATCCCGAGAAGATCAGACGATTCCTCGGGGTAGCTCGGGGTCCAGGAGCCCGAGTTCATCGTTTCCCGCCTTAACGGCGACTATGGTAACGCTGTAACTGACGGTGCGGGAAGGTGGAGGCACCGTCCCCAGAACCATTTCCTCCTGGTAGTCCAGAGGGACCAGGAGGTAACTGCAAGCGGCCAGCGAGTAGCCCCCGGCCGGCCCAGCCCAGCCCAGCCCCAGGCCCCTCGGGTCCCGCCAGGGACGCCGGCCTCGGGTCAGGAGGCGGGGGCTCGCCGTCGCGCGCAGCCTTTCCTCGGAAGCCTCTGCCACCCCCGGGTACCTCGCGTCCCTGCGAAAGCACCTCAGACCCCGGCCCCTCTGCCCAGGGCGCTGCACTCCGCCCCGCGGGATCCCTCACCGCGGCCGCAGCTCTCCGCTTCCGCCTCGCGCCCGCCGGAAGTGACGAACCGGACGCGGCGCTCCTCCCCCGGGGGGGCGGGGAAGGAAGATGGCGGCGCCCAGCAGCCGGTGAGGAGAGAGGACTCGGGGCTCCCCGGGGGCGGCTGGACTCTCGCGTGATGGCCGCATCCCCGCGCACTCTCTCCTCACGCCTCCTGACAGGTACTGCACCCCATCTCGGGCACGGATTTGGGGGAATTCTCTTCTTGTGGCCACGTGCTACACCGTGGTTCCGCCTGTCGGCAACCTTGGGAGCCCTTGGCGAGGTCGACTGGGGCATCGGTGAGGGAAGTGACCTTCGGGGCGGCCTGAAGTGAAGGGGCCTCGCAGCTAGGGCCTAGTCTTGCATTGGGGTTCCGGTGGTCCGCCCACCTCGCCCATCCCCTAGCCCCCGGAGTTGGGTAGGGGACGCGATGTCTGGTGCTCTTTTTCAGTTTTCAGAGGCTGGAGGCTCAGGAGAGAGGAACCCGGGGGCTCCCCGAGCCTTTTGGCTTCTCAGAGCCTTAGGTTCTAGTGATGTGTAAGTTACTCGTACGTTGCATTTGTGAGGCCCTGGCAAGTGCTTTGCTTCCCCGCCGCCCCCGCCCCCAACCCGGAAGCCTTGTTCCAATATAAAGGGTCACGATGACAATAATAAAGACGGTGATCACTTCGGACAGCAGGTCATAACCATCCTTTGCCCCCTAGGCTTTAGTCTTTCTACCATTAGCGTGGTCCCTGATATAATCCCACCACACCAAGGACCTGTCACAATTACATATTTAATGTCGATGTGTTTTCTCGCTCTTTGGCTGAGTCTCAGCTCAAATGTTTCCTGTTGAGAAAGGCCTGAGCACACTATCTAGGTGGAACCCCAGCCCTTCTTTATCACATCACCCTGTTTCCTTCATCATGGTTAGAACAGCCTTTGATTGCTTACTTATAACAGATTTACTATGTGTTTCTCCCAACTGCGAGATTGAATCTTTTAAAGGCTGGGACGGTTTCTCTCTGGTTCATCTCTGTGTCCCCAGTGCCCGAAACAATACCTGATGTGTATTGTTGGTGCTGAGTAATTATTTATGAATGAATGAAGTTTGTCCTGATGGAGACATTAAACTGAAGATTGGGAATTGTTTTGTTTCCAGTAGTTTAGGGTGATAACTGACGTGTGAGAAGTGTGTCACTGGTTGTCCATATTCAGGATGGACTCCCTTTGGAAATCCCAGAAACTTTTTTTTATTGGCTGAGCTGTGGGACTTGTGGGGTCTTAGTTGCCCTACCAGGGATCGAACTCAGGCCCATGGCAGTAAAAGAATGGAGTCCTAAACACTAGACCTTCAAGGGGTTCCCATCTGGCAATGTTAATCACAATTACTCTGAAATTCCTTTCTCTTCTTTTCTCCTAATATTGTTATTCTGTGTGTCTCTTTTGGCTGTGTGGTCTCAGGGCATATCAACTATGTTTTCTGGAATTGAATTTACTCCTCTATAAACTGAGGCTGTTCAGCTAGATGATCTCAAAGGTCTCTTCTGGTTCAAAGGACGCGAGGAGGGTGAGAAGTGGAAGTGTGTATAGATGATGAAAACAAGATTGGCTGAGATTTGAGCATCTGTTGAACCTGGGGGATCAGTGATGGGGGTGCGTTGGAGTCTTCTGCTGTTGCATATAATTGGAATTTTCCACGATGAAACATTTTATTTGAAGGGTCTGTGGTTCTTTTTGAATTTGTTACCTTCTCCCATCCCTGACTGTGAATGTTTGATTCTGACCCTCGACAGTCATTCTCAGAGAGCTCATCCTTTCTTAGTGCTGGAATTATCTCCTCTGTAGGGAGGTTTTTTCCAGCATGCATTGCTCAAGAAGGGGTGCTTTCCTGCTTTCATTTCTGTATTTTCAGCTTCCTTTAGGACAGATCTACCTCACTAGTCAGAATTCCCCAGTTCAGGAAGTGGGCTGCTTATGGTTCAAATGGTTTGTTGCTGGATCTGTCTTTTTGATGCTGGTGTGGGAGGAATTAATAGACAGCTTGGCTTCCTCAAGCTATGAACCAAAAGATCACCAAAAGATCTGCTATTAAGTGGTCTATGCAGCCTGCTATGATACATTTGGAAGATCTACTGTAAACGCTTATGAAACGTATGAAAGCAGCACGGTGGGAAGCAGGCAGAAAGGTACACTGGGACTGTGTCAGGTATCTACATGCCCTCCTGGTATGGTCATGCCCGACTGTCCTTCAAAAGCTTAATAGTGTTTTATAGCCATTGAAAACTTTCAGAACCTTTCCATTTCATATCTGTGCACTTCATTTTTAAAGCCCTACAATCTTGACTCAGTGTTGACGGTGAATAGTGGATGTGATCATTTGTGTCCAGATTTTTAATGCATTTGTTATAAGCCATGTGTACCTTCAAACCTATATTTCTTTACACGGGGCCAAAATGTCTTTAAATTTCTGGGCACTGATTGTTTTGACTAAATGAAGTGTTTTCATCATTTAAAAGTGCTGTTTCCAAGCTGGTTTTGTTTCCATAAAGTCTCATTTTTAATACACATAATCTTTTTTTTTTTTTTTATTGTTTTTGCCATACATTGTCATGATATCACCATGGGTTTACATATGCTTCCCCTCCGGAACCCCCCTCCCTCCTCCCTCCCCCCCGGGAAATCTCGCTGTACCAGCCCCGAGCATCAATCCTGGGCTGGCGATTGATTAGACACATGACAATTAACATGCTTCAATGCCCTTCTCCCATATCATCCCACCCTTACCCTCATCCACAAAGTCCACGAGTCTATTCTATACATCTGCGTTCCTTTTGCTGTCTCGCATGTTGGGTTCTCGTTACCATCTTTCTAAATTCCATGTATATGCGTTAATATACTGTATTGTTGTTTTTGCGTCTGGCTTACTTCACTCTGGATAATGGGCTCCAGTTTCGTCCATCTGAGTAGAATTGCTTCAAATGAATTTTTTTTTTAATGCTGAGTAATATTCCATTGTGTATATGTACCACAGCTTTCTTATCCATTCGTCAGTTGATGGGCATCTAGGTTGCTTCCATGTCCTGGCTATTGTAAACAATGCAGCTATGAACATTGGGGTACATGTGGCTCTTTCAATTCTGGTTTCCTTGGTGTATATGCCCAGCAGTGGGATTGCTGGGTCATATGGCAGGTCTATTTGCAGCTTTTTAAGGAACCTCCACACTGTTTTCCATAGTGGCTGTATAATACACATAATCTTGAGAGATATTTTCCAAGATGGTTCTTTTCCTCCCAGGAACATATATTTCTCATTGGACCAGTGGAACTCACAACTGGTTTTGAAATTAAGGCGTAGAATGATAAGACTTGGTGTCTTCTTGACATAACCTTTTAATATTGAAATCCTGTTATCCCAAAGAACAATGTCAAGGCAAGAAAGGAAAAACACATACCATCAAAAAAAAGATAGACTATCAGAGGACTAAATTCAAAGGAAATTTCAATCAGTGGACTGATTTCAATACTACCCTTCCTTCCTGTACACATATACAGGCACCACATATTCATGGATGTGGAAAATATGCATGTCATATTTACCTGAGGGCTGAGGATATGATTTCAGTGAAGAGGGGACTTATCTCCAGTCTAAGATAATTGCTGTGGTTACCATGGGGTGGTGATAGCTCTCCTTACCCCTGTCCAGGTGAGTAATGTGGGCGACCCAGTCATCAGCCCTCATCTGATTCTTATATGGAAGACAGTCTGCTAGCTGTTGTAGCAGAGATCCGGACAGAGTCCCTACTTTCAATGAAATGAAAAAAAAAAAAAAGATGTAGAAACAATCTGCATTAAGAAGTGCTACAAAAAAGAGTATAAAATGATAGAGTACTTGAAAGAAACTTCGACATTTGACAGGCAGAGTGGAGACAGGACGGTGCAAGCAAGGAGATGCATAAACAGAGATCAACAAACTGAAATCGTGGGGGCAGGACAGTGAGTCACACGTATGTGTTTGGGCAAATGATGTGTATTCTGGGCTTCAGAAAGAAACCCTCTGGTTCTGTGGAACTGGGATTGGAGAGGAAAGGAGTTAACCGAAGTCAGGACGAGTGGTTTGCATCCCACAACTCTTCGATATCCAAGTGTGAGATGATAAGGGTCTGTATCTCTCAGTGGCAGGGAAAGAAGTGGACAGATTTGACCATTGTTTCCGAGTTGACTGGAGCTGATGGTTATTAGGTGATAAACGAAGAGTTCAAGGTGGTCTTGGACTCTCAAGTAGACATGGTTTTATCTGTAATAGAGGACAGAGTAGAGATAAGGGTGAGACTAAAGTGTTCTGAGAGACATATTACAAGCCATCCACGTGGAGATCCTTAGCAGATGGAAACATATGTAGCAACTCTAGAAATGGCTTGAAGATTAAAAATTACCCTAGGGTTTCAGGAACTGAGAAGTGGTGGGTGGCTGAGAACCAGGAGTCCTTAGGGTCATGGAAGCCACAGGAGAAAATACTTAAAAGTTGGGGAGGGGGGAGCGGGGGGATGTCTGTGCTGTTTTCCTGTCAGAGGCTTCCCTAGGATGGGGCTTTACATAGAAGCATTGGGTTTGTTGATATTTGAGAGAAGGTTTAGAGAGGAATGACTAAAAGCCACATTTGGATACATCGAAAATAGCTTCTTCCTAACTAGCTTGATAGAGTCATACTTGAGTGAGAGCAATTTCCTCTGTCTTTTAGTTAGTTGGCTTACCCGATATGGCCAAAATATTAATCTGAAATTTATCTTCCAGTTTACTCTTATTTCCTAGAGGAGGAAATGGCAACCTGCTCCAGTATTCTTGCCTGGAGAATCCCATGGACGAAGAAGCCTGGCGGGTTACAGTCCACAGGGTCACAAAAGAATCAGACATGACTGAGCAACTTCACTCACTTTACTATTATTTATTGAGAAAAATTGGGCTTCTCATTTTATCCTCTTTAGAAAGTGACCAAGCTGATTGTTTTATGTTTTATTCTCTAAGAGACTGATGGTTTGGTCATTTCAACGTTTGATATGATAAAAGCATAATGATCCTGAGGGCTTTCCTGCTGGCCCAGATGGTGAGGAATCTGTCTGCAATGCAGGAGAGCCAGGCTCAATCCCTGGATCAGAAAGATCCTCTAGAGAAGAGAATGGCTACCTGCTCCCAGTGTTCTTGCGTGGAGAATCCCTTGGACAGAGGAGCTTGGCGAGCTACAGTTCATGGGGTCGCAAAGAGTTGGATACGACTCAGTGACTAGCGCTTTCACTTTTAATGATCCTGAGATGAACAAGTTCCCTAAATGCTGGAGAATTAGACTCAGACAGTGAGCAGGGCCGATCGATACTATTCATTCATGAATCTGGATCGGATCATTTCAGAGTTCTGACCCTTCGCATATGCACTTCTCACTGTGGTGCTGGCTCTGCTTCTAGGTAGGTCTAGTCATCGCCTGGTGAGACGTAATGGCCGTTTTAATTTTTTTCCTGTTTCTTTGATAGGCTGGGGAGGAGGATGCATCTGGTATCTAGAAAGAAGAGCCACGCGGGAGTTACCTCGTAGGTTCCTGCATCTTCTCAGGAACGTCAATCAGCAGTGGGTCACATTTCAACACTTTAACTTCCTCCGGCGCATGGTAGGTTCAGAAGACCATGCTCACTGGGCTCTCTGCCTTTACTTTCCCTAAGCGAGGGGATTTCAGAAATTCCTGTTGTCAGAAGAGCTGCAACAAGTACTCTTTGAAAAAGACTTTTATTTCCTGCCCTCTTAAGTTTTTCCACAACGTTAATCCCTTGTTTTGATTATGCTTAACTGAAACCAGAATAACTCTAGTGTCTTAAGTTTTAAAGTATGATCTCGACCTTATTGATTAAGTCTGGAGAAAGATGGAAAACTGCTGGCATGTTTTGAGTAGGCCACAGTTAGGAAAAGCTGAACTGTTATAATTCATCTTTTTATTTTTATTTATTGATTTTTTTATTTCTAATTTATTTATTTTCTTTACATTATCGTGTTGTTTTTGCCATACATTGACATGAATCTACCATGGGTATACATGTGTTCCCCTTCCAGAACCCCCCTCCCACCTTCCTCCCATTCCATCTCTCTGGGTCATCCTGGTGCACCAGCCCTGAGCACCCTGTATCAAGCATCAAACCTGGGCTGGTGATTGATTTCACGTATGATAATTTATGTGTTTCAATGCCATTCTCCCATATCATCCCACCCTTGCCTTCTCCCATAGAGTCCAAAAGACTGTTCTATACATCTGCGTCTCTTTTGCTGTCTCGCATACAGGGTTATTGTTACCATCTTTCTAAATTCCATATATATATGCTTTAGTATACTGTAGTGGTGTTTTTCCTTCTGGCTTACTTCGCTCTGTATAATAAGCTCCAGTTTTGTTCACCTCAGTAGAACTGATTCAAATGTATTGTTTTTAATGGCTGAGTAATATTCCATTGTGTATATGTACCACAGCTTTCTTATCCATTCATCTGTTGATGGACATCTAGGTTGCTTCCATGTCCTGGCTATTGTAAACAGTTTCTCCAAAGAAGACATAAAAATGGCTAACAAACACATGAAAAGATGCTCAACATCACTCATTATCAGAGAAATGCAAATCAAAACCACAATGAGGTACCACTTTACACCAGTCAGAATGGCTGCCATCCAAAAGTCTACAAGCAATAAATGCTGGAGAGGATGTGGAGAAAAGGGAACCCTCTTACACTGTTGGTGGGAATGCAAACTAGTACAGCCACTATGGAGAACAGTGTGGAGATTCCTTAAAAAACTGGAAGTAGACCTGCCATATGACCCAGCAATCCCACTGCTGGGCATACACACCGAGGAAACCAGAATTGAAAGAGACACATGTACCCCAATGTTCATCGCCGCATTGTTTATAATTCATCTTTTTAAATTCTTTAAAGCTCTGTGAATACATCAGTAATACAGAAATAATTGCTTCAAGAGTAGGACCTCCCTGTTATCTTACATCAGCAGTGAGATTCAAACATGCGCTTTTGAACAGATTCAAACAAATTGAGTTCTTGTGATTTTCTGGGCATTTTACAGTGGGCATTCATAATATAGCTCAGTCTGTTTGTAGACCTTGGACCAGGTTGACTCCATATCATTGTCAGCATGGTAACTTACATTTGCCACTTTCTCAAATCATAAAGTATTGTAGAATGAAGAAACCATAGCTTAAAAACTCATAATTTCAGTGCAAGCATTAAAGAATAGCAAATTCATAATCTGAAGTCGTATTTGACATTTCTCTCATCTTTTTTTTTAACCTTACAATGTCCATTTTAGCTTTTAAAATCTTTTAACTTAATAAAACTCATTTTGATGAGAGATTTTAGTTTCCAATAACAATCAGACTTGTAAAGTTGGGGATGGAGGATAATGGATATTTAGAAGAGAAACTCAAATACATAGGATGCCTTTTTTATGTAAACAGAACTCTGAATTCATTTCTCAGTTTGTAACTCTTTCCTAAGACAAGTGTATGTAATTTCAAGCCTTTGTGATGTAATTGGAAAAAGTCACTTTTTCCAACTAGTTATCAGGAAAGGGCTTCAGTTCTAGAAGCATCTGTAACTAACTAGTTTTCAATTCTTGGCTCTGTCAGATTGTTTCCAAGCCTTGGTTTCCTCATTTGAAAATTAAAGTGAGAGATACTAGTAGCGATCTGTCTTCTTTGACAATTTTTGAGAAGATTGAATGAGATATGTCTCCTATAAACTCTAACGATATATGTTGTTTAAAACTGTAAAGTGCCTCATGAATGTCAGCCACAGTTACTCCTTTTTGCTAGTAAGTAATAGAGGTTGTCCGAGTCTTCCACCCAGTTCTCTCCACACACCCACTGCCTCGATGGTACTGAGCCCTGGGTTTGCCCCGAGCCCTGGATTTGCCCCCCGCCCTGGAGCCTCTCTCTGCATTGCTCGCTGGGCAACAAGGAAAAGTCAACAGGTTGACTTGGGCTCTTGAGTCTAGAAAACTTTTGCAGTGTATTTGGAATGTTAAACATGCATCTTCTGAGTCCATGTTGGGGGAAATTCTGGGGGAAACAATTAAGAAATCAGTTTATCTTTCTTTCAGGGAACTTAACCCCTTAGGATTTTTCTAAGTCATAGAATCTGAAAACCAGTTAATTGTCCTCTCCAGATCTTAGTAGAGTGATCCTCATGTAGCACACTCTAATAAGAGTTATTTCAGCGAGTATTTGTAAAGGTGCAGGAAAATCTTTTAAGTACTATAGAAGTTGGACTGATGTAAAGTGTTATTGAACAACCACTTAAGAGCATTTTGGGCTGTAGTTCCTAAGTAATGTGTACCGTTTTTTATTTTTTCATTCAGTATGTCACACAACTTAACAGAAGCCTCAAGCAGCAAATAAAACCGAAGCCAGAACCAGCAGAATCTCCTTTCCTTGAAAAAACTTCTTTGGATGAGGCCAAAGCTGAAGTATGCGAGATAAGACCTCTTATACCCCCCAGCCTGTCTCTGTCCAGAAAGCCAAGTGAAAAAGAACTAGAACAACTAGAACCCGCCTCAGTAATTGAGGGCTCCATAGCTCTGGGGAAAGAGACGAAAGAAGAGAAACAGTGGAAAGAGATGAAGCTGCGTGCAGATGATTTGCCAGGAATTCTGGCCCGGCTGTCCAAAATCAAACTCACAGGTACTGTGGGATTTTTTTTTGGTCTCGTCAGTCTTACTTGAAACTGTTCTTTTAGTTAAACAAACTACTAATTTTATTACTGCCCCCAAAGGAATATTTTAAACTGCAGGTCCTCTCTTAGTATTTTTTCCTCTCCTCAACTTAATTGGGATTTGAAATCAAATTTTTGGAATTTTGTTTATGCAGAATTGTAAACAGTATTACCTTGAACATATTGTGGGCTTCCTTGGTGGCTCAGTGGCAGAGAATATATATGCCTGCCAGTGCAGGAAACCTGGGTTTGATCCCTGGATGCGGTGGATCCCCTGGATAAGGGAATGGCAACCCACTTCAGCATTCTTGCCTGGAGAATTCCTGTGGACAAAGGAGCCTGGTGGGCTACAGTTCATGGGGTTACAAAAAAGTCGGACACAACTGAGAGAGACTAAACAACAACAAAACATTGTACTAAAAAGAGTCTTTTTAGTACTTTTACTTGCAGTTAAACGAAATGTCTGTCCTGCTTGTTTCCTTGTCTTTTGTGTGTTTACACCTGCTGTCCTGTAAAGACGCAGTAGGAGAATGCATCGCAACTCAGTTCTGAAACCAAGAAAGGCCACATTGCTGGGCGTGATGGGCTGTGAATCGCAGGCACCAGGACCCTCAGCTCACTGCTGTGGTTGCCTCTCATAGGGCCTCTGGGATTGTCCTGCGTACCCAGGGATGTAGATTGCTTCTCTGCAAAGAGGTTTGGTACCAGATGTTTCTGCTGAATCCTAGCAGACTGCATCACATTTTATTGTATCTGCTTGGGTATTAACCCATGAGTCATGTCGTTCGGTTGTTAACAACCACCCTGGGAGTCTGGCCGATGTCATCTCATCTCATGGCTCAGCCTCAAAATGGGTTATTCTCTGCTAACCCTGTTAGAAGGCATGTTCTGGCCCACGCTGCAGACTGAAGGCGTGGGCTCTCCTTTCCTTATTGGATAAGAATGGTGGTGGTTCAGTCGCTCAGTCGTGTCTGATTCTTTGTAACCCTATGGAGTATAGCCCTCCAGGCTCCTCTGTCCATGGGATTTTCAAGGCAGGCATACTGGAGTGGGTTGCCATTTCCCTTCTCTAGGGGATCTTCCTGATCCAGGGATCAAACCTGTGTCTCCTGCACTGCAGGTGATTCTTCACCGCCAGAGCCAGCAGAGAAGCCCTTGGATGAGAATAAGGTGAAGAGTACAGGTGGGGGGTGGGTGGATAATACAGTAACGCAGAAAGTGGCCAATAATGTTGCTGAGGCAGAATTGGGAAAGGAACAGATGAGACACAGCATTTTTGGAGTAGAGAAAATCAGGGAAAAAATAGTGCCTGTTTGTTTGTTTTTCAAGAGTTGAGCCTGCAGTTCAGGGTAGAAGGAGGGAAAGAGATGACTTCTTTCCTCAGCCATGAAGCTCACTTTAAATCTCTTTTGAGGGATGACAAATAGACACAGGGATTTGACAAAGGAGCTGAGGAGTGGCAGTAGGACTCTCACAGTGTAACTGATGGTGAGCCTATTGCAGGCGCCGTCTCCGTGTCTCACGGTGGCTGAGCAGTCATCACATTCCTGCAGAAGTTACCTTGTGCAAATCATGTGTTGACTTGTTCAGAATGACCCCAGATACGATCTTAAGGAGGTCACCCCCAAGATGAGACCGCTCTGTCTGCAGGTGTCGGGAGCAAGCTCCCCCAGCAGCGGGACCATCTTTCTCTGTGTGCACTGCAGTGTCTCCCTCCCGCCCGGCACATTACTTCTCTTATCACCCCACTTCTGTCAGTAATACCAGCGTTCTTCACTTCCCCCAGACAGGAAACCCTGGAGTCAGTCTTAATTCTTTGCTCTCCATTGAGAGTGTCATCTCCAGTCTCATCTCCTTTGTTAGCCCTGTGAGGTTCTGCACCCCCTCCCCACAGGCTGAGGTCCAAAACCCCTGAGGCATTTGGTCCTAACTGCCCTCTCTGGCCCATCTTCGTGCCGTACTGACTTTGCTTTTCTCATCTACTCATAACCCACTCAAGAGTACCTTCCCTTCACAATGCCTCCTGCTTGGACTCTGCCCAAGTTTAAAGAAACGTGGTAACTTGGAATAATTAAGCTCCTCCCCAGAAACAGGCTTTTTCCCTTTTCCCTGTCCCCCATTCCCACCCCTGTCCTAGCAGCTGGACATGTCCCTGCTCCCCACTGTCCTCAGTCCTCCCGCCTCCTCGGAGACCAGTCTGCCCCCATATCCAGTCCGATCCTTTCAAGGGTTTTCCCTTAGTCCTGCCCTGGCCTGCCCTTAGCAGTCAATAAATAAAGAACATCAGCATTTCATCCATCATATGCATGAAAACATTTCTGTCACATTTTGCTTTTTCTGTTTATGATGTTTACTTGGTGATGTTTTGTTCTGTTTTATTTTGCCCCGTTGGAATTTTGAATTTTCGTGTATTAAGCCTTACTCGTTTTTTAATGCTTAGAAATATTTTCACCACCCTGAGGTTATAGCAGCCTTCACTTGTGTTTTTTTCAGACACTTCTGTATTTTTACTGTATTCTTTAACGTTTGGGAACCACATCAAAGGCATTTCACTCTCAGGTGTAGGGGTGATTGAGAAAACTGGTGATAGCACTGCTGAGCAAGGCTTGCCTCTTTTTGTAAATGAAGTTTTATTGGAACATGGCCACAGCCGTTGGTTCTGTGCCCGTGGCCTGCTACCTTGGCAGACTTGAGTCATTGCCTCAGGAAAGTCTTGGCCTGGAAAGTGAGTGTAGTGACCTCTGGGCCGGAGTCGCTGCTCTCAAGTCATTGCTCTTACTAGTTCAATGACCTCGAGCAAGTTCCATATGCCTGTGCCTCAGTTTATCTGTCTGTAAAGTGGGGTTAGTAATGATAACTTACTTCCTAGGGCTTTACTGAGTGTTAAATGGAATGACATCTGGAAACTGCATCAGTTCAGTTCAGTTCAGTCGTTCAGTTGTGTCCAACTCTTTGCGACCCCATGAATCGCAGCACGACAGGCCTCCCTGTCCATCACCAACTCCCGGAGTTTACCCAAACTCATATCCGTCGAGTCAGTGATGCCATCCAGCCATCTCATCCTCTGTCGTCCCCTTCTCCTCCTGCCCCCAATCCTTCCCAGCATCCGAGTCTTTTCCAGTGAGTCAACTCTTTGCATCAGGTGGCCAAAGTATTGGAGTTTCAGCTTCAGCATCAGTCCTTCCAATGAACACCCAGGACTGACCTCCTTTAGGATGGACTGGTTGGATCTCCTTGCAGTCCAAGGGACTCTCAAGAGTCTTCTCCAACACCACAGTTCAAAAGCATCAATTCTTCAGCACTCACCTCTCTTTATAGTCCAAGTCTCACATCCATACATGACCACTGGAAAAACCATAACCTTGACTAGATAGACCGTTGTTGACAAAGTAATGTCTCTGCTTTTTAATATGCTATCTAGATTGGTCATAACTTTCCTTCCAAGGAGTAAGCATCTAGCGACCATGTTAAAACCTATACACTCGTTTCTTAAATAAAAAATTCATCACCCAGGTGATGTAACTTGCAGGTCCTTGAGTTTACTGCCCTGCCCTTGGAGAACTTCCAGCCCTCTTGGAAAATTGGATGAATGAAATGGTGTGGAGACTTAAGAATGGCAGTACTGAAGGGAGGAGAACCAGGTGTGAGGGGAGGGCAGTACTGGACACACGAAATTGGAGTTGCCCAGGGAGCGCTAGCTGTGAAGGATGGAACCCCTGGGCTGGAAGAGCATGGGGTCTTCAGCACAGGGTTGACCTAAAGCCATGATGGTGAGCAGGTCAGGTGTGAAGTGGCCAGAGCAGAAAGCCAAGATCAAGACTTTGGGGCCAGTCCGCTTTTAAGGACTGGGCAAATGTGTAATGGGGCCTGCAAGGGAATATGTGGTTAGAGGAAGGGAGAAAGGAGAGGGCTTCATCACGGAAAGGGCCCATAAAGGAAGTGATCAGCGCTTAAATGCTAGAGGTCTCCTAAGAAGCCTGGCCATGGAGTTGTTTTATCTGGCAGTTAGGAAGTCAGCATTGACAGGCTGCTAAATCAGAAACTAACTATCAGTGTTTCTTCTTAGAGTCTCAAATGAGGTACTTTTAAATATCTAATTTAAAATAACGTCTTAAAGTTTGTTTTCATAATACTTAGTTCTTTAAGGGTGTATGGGAAAGGGTGATATTTGGTTTAGGATCAATTTGGGGGTTTAGCAGGGAGCATCTTCCTTCTTTTCATGTCAGCCGTTATATTGCTTTTTCTGATCTGCCCCTTTTGAGTGTTGTGTATCCAAGTAGGGCTTCATCCTTAAAACATGGTGTGAAATCTCCAGCCATGACTAAAGCTCTCTTTTAGTGGCAGTTGTGCTGTATGTAGGGTGTGCGGTGACTCATCAGTCTGCTGAGAAACACGCATGGCACATGTGTGTGTTCCCATGGCGCTTCCGGGACACCATCCCCAGGGATCAGATCCCAGAGCCCCGAGACGGGACCCAGAGCTCTGCCCTTTGGCATGGGTGCAGATGATCGCATGCAGGTGGTCCTGGGCCACTCTTTGAGAAAGCGAGGGAGGCACCATGCTGGCAGAAGCCAGCACAAACCCCCATGGTCTGGCGGGCGTGGGGCGCTCGCCCCCTCCTTCCCAGGAGAGCCTGAGCAACCCTGGCCACGACTGGCATGGGAGCAGCTGCGGGGGGAGGGCAGGGGAGGTCTGGACCACACAGGAGAGGTGTGCAGGGGCGAGATGCACATGTGGGTCGGGGAGCAGCCTCCCCTGCAGCCACAGATGGAAAAGTCCCAGCAGTAAACGTCTCTGGTATCATTTTATATATTCCCTGCCCCCGGTTTCTGGATGAGCTAATTGAATTCAAGTCATTTCCTTCTGCTTATTCCATTTAAAGAGGCAACACCCTTCGAGTGACCCCCAACTCTCTTATTTGACCTCTTACCTCCCTATTTATTTTATGACTTGAATTCATACATGTCTTGGAGTCAGCAGGATTTTTTTTTTTTTTTAAAGAAAATCCCTGGTGTTTATCAATTGGTTTCTTTTGGACTCTTTGCATCTTGGGCAATTCATTTATAGCTCATGATAGCCAAAGCATAAATACCTGGGAGGCAGCGATCACTTTGATAGAACGTGTCTTTCTCCCTTCACCTCCTTCGTGTATAGCTGTAACACACTGAGGATAATAAGCTGTAGACTAAGGAAAAGCCACGTAGGGACCGTATGTCCCTTTCGTTTATAGGGCAGCAGAGTAGCAGCAGGATGGGGCTTTTGCATTTATACCAGAATCTGGGCCAAAGTCTGCAGGGGCTAATGCCATTTAAAGATTTGGTTTTTTCCTATGAAAGGAAGTAAGACTGAGTTTATAAAGAAGTTATAGTGTGTCTCCCTTGAGTTTTTCTTGCCAGCCGAGCTATTTACAATATGTTTTTGGAGTTTGTTGCAAGGACCACACTGGGGTAAAGAAATTTTATTTGGATTAGGATCATAAGACACTTTGGTGACTCAACCGAGTTAACACTTAATATGGGTCAATAAAAAGCAGAAACTTTTTCCTGAATAATGTCTGTGCTGAAAAGCTACAGCACGTTTTTTTCTGAGACCATAACACTAAAATAGTTTTTTTATTGAAGCCAATAGATTAGGCTGTTGACAGAACTGATATGAACTGCAGCCTGCCAGTTTTTGGACTTCTTTCTCCAGAACCTAGAACGCTGCTTTTTATTAAAAGGAAAAAAAAATAAAACCCCCAAGAATAGAGGATACAGTTTTATTTTAGGTTGCTTGTAGTTTTTAAAGGTCAAAGTACTGTAATTATCAGCTCTCAGATACCACATAAAGGATTTTTCACATTTTCCTAAAAATATTGTGTTATAGTTTCTTAAATTTTAATATATATTTTGAAATAATTATCTTAATATTTGTATGCTTGATAAATGTTAAAGCAGTATTTTTTCATTACTGAATTTTACTTTTAGAACAAATAAAAACTACAGAGAAGCCAAAATGGGAAGGATGGACTCTCCTTATAATTCGAATATAATCATCCAAATGATACCTGTTTTGATGATTTTGGTGTATTCTAGAATGTTTTTGGGGGGCCTCCCTGGTGGCTCAGGAGACCTAAGTTCGATCCCTGGGTCTGAAAGATCTCCTGGAGAAGGGAATGGCTACCCAACCAGTATTCTTGCATGGAGACTCAATCCCATGGACATAGGAACCTGGCAGGCTACAGTCCATGGGGTCACAAAGAGTCAGATACAACTGAACGGCTAACATGCACGCACACAGAATGTTTTTCTATACATGCCATTCAAATACTTTTGCCTTTTAAAGAAAAATAAGATCATAATGAAAGTTTTTTACAGTTTAAAAAAAAAAAAAACCCTAATTCTATGAATATCTTTTTGAGCCACTGTTTTTGGTGGCCTTTTCTTTTAATAAGTAGTGTTTTGTGAAGATAGAAAAGCGAACGAGAACACCCCTCCCAGTGTGACGTGGCATCCCTGGACGCCTCTTTTGCATTTGCAGCTCGAGGATGGAGACTCTCAGTCTGTTACTGGTAAAACATTCCTGTGGCCTGAAGGAGATGCAGAGGGAGCTACCAGCGAGGGGACTTCTGCTCTAAAGAGGTTTTTCCAGTGTGGTTTTGAAACCACTGTGCCAGCGTCCTGCTTTCCAAGTCTGGTTTCTCTCATGGTTTGCCTCCACTCTCAGCACACAGGGTGTCTGTGCTCAGCGTTTTCTCCAACACCCCTGCCAGGCATACCCGCTGTGGGGGGCCGTGTGGGTGGGGGCCTGCCCATCGGGTTGAGGTCCTCCGTGTCACCTCTGCCTCGTCTTGGTGAGAACGACATCAAGGAAGGCTCTGCACCCTCTCTGCTCCGGCCCCTTCTCTCTCCTTTCCAGTCGGTGCAGCTGCCCCAGCACAGTCCTGCTGTTGTATAAAGTGGGTCCAGGTCACCACGGTCCACCCTGGCCTCTGCTCCTCGCTCCTCACTCTCCATAGCTGCCAGAAAGACAGGGTCCCCTCAAATAGCCTTTATTCCCCTCCCAGGCAGCATTAGTGGTAAAGAACCCACCTGTCAATGCAGGAGGCATAAGAGACTTGGCTTCAATCCCTGGGTCGGGAAGATTCCCTGGCGAAGGGCACAGCAACCCACTCCAATGTCCTTGCCTGGAGAATCTCATGGACAGAGGAGTCCACCGGGCTACAACCCATAGGGTTGCAAAGTGTTGGACACAACTGAAGCAACTCAGCACAGAACACATCCATTTTCTCACCACTTGGTCATTTTCTGCTGTTCAGTAGTGAAAGACACAAGTCACCCCTCAGCATCTGTCTTCAGTTTCATCTCATCTGCACTGTATTTAACAAACATTTCTTGGGGGTTTTACTATCCACTCTTTACCTAATTTATTGCTGATGTAGGGTTTTTCTCTAATTTTCATTTTTATTCCATTTATTTCGGTTGGTTTCTGGTGGGAGTGAGCCATGTAGATGCTTCAGCCAGTATTCCAAGTTAGATGAAAACTATTTTTCTCTGGGCTGTTCTGTTTTCTGATGATGTCATTGTTTTAAATGCAGTTTGAGATTAATTCTTTCCCAGCTGAGCTACCAGAGAAAGAGCCCAAGATTAATTGGATTGATTTTAAGTATAAGATGGGTGGTAGATGTTAGAGGAATGTAGAGCTAAATTCCACGAGGATGATAATCATTCTCAAAAATGCATTGACAACTTTTATGAAGAGAAGGAGAAAAAGATAAGAATTGAGAATGGGCTCAGCTGCCTGTAACTGAAAACTTGAAGAACAGTGACTTAAGCAGATGAAGGGTTTACATACTCTCTTGTATCAAGGAGTCTGAGATTAGGAGTCGAGAGCTAGTGCTCAAGGAGTTTGTTAACTTGGTTGGCCCCTGCTCTTTGCTCTGTTCTCATTAGCTTCTGGCTTTTGTCCTCAAGACCACAAGATTGCTACCACTCTCCCATCATCATGTTGTAGTCCAGGCAGAAAGAATAAAGAGAGGGGATGATGTGGAAAAGCAGAAACCTCCTTAACAAGACTTGGCCTTTTTAGGGAATTCACTGGTGGTCCAATGGCTAGGATTCTGTGCTTTCACTGCCAAGGGTGCGAGTTCAGTCCCTGGTCCAGGAATTAAGATCGAGCAAGTCGGGCAGCATTTTTACTTGAGAGGGGAAGGTTTTGATAGGAATATCTTACATTTCACTGGCCAGGGCTGTACAGCAAGCATGGCTTCTCCAGCTAAAAGGGAGGGGGTTAAGAATACCTCTGTCATTAAAAATAAAGCATCTAAGTCCAGCCTGGTCAATGCTGCCTGTAGCCAGCTTCCCTGTGTCCTCACAGCACCCACCAGGCTGTCTTTTTATGCAGCACATCCCCTCCCAGGAAGAGGATGCGGGCTGTCCGGCTCTCCACCCGCAGTTTTCCAAAGACAGTAGAACCGCACCTCTAGATCTGCTGTGGGACCACACCGCCCATGCACTTCCCATACGGCATGTTTAAATAAAGCTGCTCTACCGCCTCGACATACACTTTCCCAGGGGTGCCTGTCTGTCAGCAGTCTTCCCCTGCCATCTTGACCATCAGGTACATGTTTGAGACTCCTCCTGTGTGCTGGGGAATTGTCTGCACTAGACTGTGCCATGGAGGAGGACCAGCTGGCCCGAGACTACACTGAATAGTTCAAGTTGATGATGAAACTTCAGCAGAACAAAGAAGCGAGTCAGGCGGCCCCTCTTTCGCTCCTCTGTTACTCTTAGAAGTCACTGAGGGCCTGGTGTCCCGTTAAGCTTTCTTCTTTGCCCCAGATTCCATTATCCGCCTAGAGAGCTCCACTGCCTTTAGTGGTTCTGAGTCTCCGCTTGTGGTCCGAGCTCCTTGGAGTGTTGTATCCTGTGCCTTGTCTCCATAAACTCTTTCACACTAGGCCTGGGATGGGGGCCTAGGAATCTGTATGTTAATGAAGGGCCCTGGTTGGCATGGTCCCCAGAATGTATTCTGAGAAACTATTATCTGGAGAACTCACTCAGCACCCTCTCCACCACCTCGGCTTCATTCTCAGCAAACCACCTTGCTCCCCATTTCAGACAAAAATAGAGCTTTGGCTTTCAAGTGGGAGCTCTTGGTTTATCTGGATTCTCACAGGTCATTGCCTTTTTTTCTCTCTGCCTGTGTCTTCTCCCTGCCCCACCTCCTATCAGTGGCCAGCCCCATCACTGTGAACCCAGGGAGTTCTCTTAGATTCTGCACATGCGCAGACCTCCCCCATCCCTGGCAGCTGTGTTAGCCACATCTCTGGAGGGGACCTGGACGATGGCTCCCCAGCCCTGCAGGTGCCTGATTATCATTCTGGGGTGTCCTCGAGGGCTTAGTTTCTAGTTCACAGTGAAATATGGTAGCATCTCACTTAGTACGGTTAAGGAATGAGAAATTTTTACAAGTGAATTTAAAAGAATGCTGCCAGCATATCTCTTTAAGTGCTAAAGAGTTTTTGCACAGTAGCATTATCTTTTTTATATCTTAAGCAGGGGATGGTAAATTTGGAGGTTAAGAATGAAAAAAGAAGAGTGCTAACATAGCAGTGTTTTGTTAAAACACAAGGCACAGTTTTTTGTCTGTACTCACATGGGTAGTGCTCTGTCTTCAGGGGAGGTGGGCAGGCCGTCTGGTGCTCCCTCACCCCTTGGCCCTGTGTCACTGTTTCTTCTGCCTCTAGCACTCACACCTAACCCTCCTCTCCATTCCCAGGCCAGCTCCTCCTCATCCTTTGTCTTCACCTTTGACCTCAGTTTGAGCAGGCGTCTAGGTCGGGAGCCCTTATCTGTCACAGTGTCCATGACTTCACCCTCTGACGTGCTTTCACGCTGTGTTGTTGTGCCTCTTGGCTTGTCTGAATCTCCACCAGCCTGTGGGCACCATGAGGCAGGGACCACATCTATCTCCTTGGCTTGTTGCATTCCCAGGGCCTCACTTCTGCCCTGCACATAATAGATACTCAAAAAATAGAAGCTCGTGGGGGAAAAAAAGCTGTAATGAACTCTCTTGCAAAATTTTGTAGAATTTGAAACAGCTTAGCTTTTTAAGTACGAATAATCATTATTTTCCTGTGATGTAATGGTTGAATATTTGGTTGTTCAGTCACTAAGTCGTGTCCAACTCTCTGCGACCCCACAGGACCAACTCCTGTGTCCTCCACCATCTCCCAGAGTTGGCTCAAGTTCATGTCCACTGAGTCAGTGATGCCATCTAACCATCTCATCCTCTGTCGCCCCCTTCTCCTGCCCTCAATCTTTCCCAGCATCAGGGTCTTTTCCAATGAGTCGGCTCTTCGCATCAGGTGGCCAAAGTATTGGAGCTTCAGCTTCAGCATCAGTCCTTCCAGTGAATATTTAGTGGCAGCTGTAAAGTATTGTACCTGCAACAGGTGACCTTGGGCCACTTTGTTTCATATTTCTGTCTGCTTTTCACCATGTCACCTTTACCTGTTGTCATTGATATGAGAAAAATCTTCATTATTTTAGTAAAATCTGCTCAACTAACAGTTTCCTCTTGCCAAACTGATTTTTCAAAAGGACCATTTTTACTTCTTAAAAGCTTGATAAGCATCAGTTTATGGAAACTTTTTTTAGTTAATTACAAAGGTCATAAAGTGTTGGTTTTTGAGTATACTGAAAAGAAATGTTTTTTGTTGAAAGGGAAAACTAAAAATAAAGTAGAAAAGCTTCGATGGTTCAAGGAAAAACTGTGATTGAAAGAACAATCTTAGGGTCTCACTCAGTGTTGCGTAATTAACTTGGGTGCAAACAGCTTTTCTGGATGTGTTTCTTTATACAGACCTGATAGCTATTTCATTTCCCTTTCCTGAATGCCTTGGCTGCAAACCAAGTGCTTCCTGGGGACTGAACTTAGTGCTTCATTTTGGTGATAGTGATTGATGCTCAGTAAATTTGAAGTTTTCAATTTGGTCCTGGATTTTTAAGACCACCTCTGGTCACTGAGTATGAAAAAAAGAAAGAGGAAAACTGGAAGGCCCTGCAAGTTCCTAGTTTTGCAGCTGTGTTATTAAAAATCTCTTTATCTTTTAACCTGATGTGGTCACGGTTTGTAGTCAGTTACTCTCTGATTGATCGTGTTTTATGTAGCTGAGGAAAAAAGCACCCTGTCTCTCATCAATTGACTTTTCATCTGAACGAAACAATAAGCATAAGAATTACCACCTTCCTCCATACGTGTGTGGGTAACAGAATTGTCAGAAGGTTCACAGAACGCAGCCAAGCTGTGAAGCCTACAAGACTCACTTAAATTAGAAATTGAGCCATTTGAAGCTTATGGTGTTAACAGAAATGAAAAGAGAGGAAGAAGTCATAAGTACAGCTATCAAGTAAAAAATACATGTTCGTTTGAAAATCAGAAAAGACCTAATTCCCGCCTTTTAATTAAGTTGTATAGTTTTGAACTTTGAGATCTGTTACTGAAAACATTCCATTGCTTGGAGCCACCAGTGAACAAAACCACACACAAATTCATTAACTGTCTGTTCTCTGGCTGCTTTGTACATAAGAGAGATTTAAAGAGAATACACCTCAGGTCTGTAGGATTTGGGTTATAATATTGCATAGTCCCTGCTCTCAAGGATAATGAGATATAATAGATCACAAGGATAATTTGAAATCTATAGAGAATCTCAAATTCTCATTTAGTCAGCGGTTTCCATCTTTCAAGTAAATCTTTTATCAGAGTTGATAATTATCTGAATTGATTTATTGGAGTTTTGTTTTTCACTTTAATTCTCTTTTGGGGCCAGGGCTGAAAAACAGTGAAGCAGTGAAAGACAGAGATGAAGCAGGATGTAGATGACATCCAGTTTTTTAATATCATCTTTATAGTTATTTTTAATGGATGATCTCAGAAAAGAGATAAAGTTCTTTTTAATGGATGATCTCAGAAGGTGCATGAGCACCTTCATTATGCTTGTGCCTAGAGACCAGCAGTTCTCAAAGTATTGAGCCTTTATCAAAAAATTCTTGATTAAGCCACTACCTCAAGAAAACCTCTTACATACTGTAAAAGGGAAAACCTTTCCTTGGTTGTTTGCTGCTCTGGAAGCAGACCATGAGCTGGAGCTGGGGCGCCAGGACCCATGGAGCTGCCCTCTGCAGGGACAGAGCCCCCTAGGTGCAGAAGCAGGGGCATGTGCCCGGTGGGTGGGGCAAGAGAACCTTCTCCCCTCAGTGTGGGCTCCCTGTTCTGGGACTCGTGGCCATTCCCCTTAGGATCTCTGCTGCAGGAGCATTGTGGCTCGTGTGCAAGCATGTCCTGAAAGCACAGCTGGCCTGCTGGTGGTGATGTGATCAGCTGAGTGGTATGTATGTGTGTGCATCTGCTCAGGTGGCTCAGTGGCAAAGAACCCGCCTGCCAATGCAGGAGAAGCAGGTTCGATCCCTGGGTCGGGAAAATCCCCTGGAGAAGAGAATAGCAACCCACCCCAGTATTGCCTGGACAGAGGAGCCTGGCGGGCTACAGTCCACGGGATCGCAAAGTGTTGGACATGACTGACCAGCGGAGTGCAGCTGGTCTTCCCTTCCTTCAGTGGAATTTTATTCTGAAAATGTCTTTCTTTGTAGGAGTTGTTACAGTAAAACCCACATAGCGAGAGCCGTAGATCGTGTGTAACTCGCATGACCCTTGGTCAGGCCGAGGGCTGGGTTCATCGCCCTTGGC
Source organism: Antilocapra americana (assembly GCA_007570785.1). Taxonomy (NCBI): domain Eukaryota; kingdom Metazoa; phylum Chordata; class Mammalia; order Artiodactyla; family Antilocapridae; genus Antilocapra; species Antilocapra americana. The sequence goes on along the minus strand of ML664177.1, from coordinate 22,838,012 downwards.
TGGCTCCGGGATCTCCACGTATAAAATCGGACTTGCTACCCGCCAGTGCTTGCCTTGCTGCTAATTTTAGAGCAGGCCTCTCCAAAGTTTGTTAGTCATGATTTTATCAGGAAAAAAATTTTAAGTGCACGTGCGTATATTTATAAAATATTTATGCTCTTGTATATAAATGCCATATGTAACAAAACTGTTATTATAGTTATTACTTGTAAATAAAATTCATGTGCTCTCACCCCAATGTATTATAGTCATTTTATGATATGCAAAATATGTGTTTTAGAAGAAAGAGTTAAAAAGTGAAATATAAATGAAAGTTCTTATGTTTTCTTCCCATAACCCTGAAGTATCCACACCCTGCTTTGAAGTGCAGGGTTTCCGGGGTTTAAATAAATGTAAAAGCACTTTGGCATTGCAGAGTGCTTCCCAAATGTATGTTTTGTTTTTGTCATCATCATAATTAGTCCATAGTTATTAAGGACTGCGCTCCGGTCCCTCCCATGGATGTTATAAAACTGGGACGTGTGGAGCTTGTGTGAAGCGTTTTGTTGTTTGTCAAAGTTCCTTAAGGCACTGCTCTGAAACATTAAGTCTAAGCATAGTGGCTGGAAAAATAGATCATCTCAAACCACATTTTAACAGTTAGCAAGAGCACCACTTTTTAGGCCCTGAGAATTTGCCAGGCACTGGCCTGAGTGCTCTTGTTTTGGTAGAAGCTAGTGCATCTCTGAAAGGTGTCACTTGGTGTGGACAGGAGCGTGGCGGTCCCGTGTGGCTGGTCCCTGTGGATGCTGTGCCTGGAGAGACAGGGGCCGGGGGTGGTGACATTTACATGAGTGAAGGTTGTGCAGTGTTGCTCCAGAGATAAGAGTTAGACCCAGAACTAGGTATTTCAAGGGAGTTGTCTTGACTTGGTCTGGAACAGAGGGACAGAGAGACAGACCCATCCCACAGGAGGCTGCCCCGGGTAAAGCATCCATCCCTCCATCAGGACAGAGATTAGGCTAGCTGACCCCAAGTTCCCTTTGACCTGTGCGATCCTTTTCTTCTCTGAGTTACTGAATTTTTTGGCTCCTTTGCTGTAATCACTTAGGTTTATCCCCTATTGAAGGCCTGTGCCTCCAGGTGATTTGTTCCACCTCCATCTGCACCACTGCCACCCTTCCCAGGCCCTTGTCCCTTCCCTGGGGCCCTGCAGGCCTCTCCGTGGTCCCTGAGCGATCTTCCCTCCACTCCAATCCGTCCTGTGTCCTCAAGTCTCGTCTTCCTCAAATGCCACCCTCCTTACAGTATTACTAGTTCTCTCTTACTGCAGAACAGGTGAACACATGCTTTGCAGGTTAATACAGCACAAAGCTATTATTTTATAGTTTCTAAAGGTCAGAAGTCCAGGCACAACCTGGCTGATTCCTGCTCAGGGCCCCTCCACGCTGAAGTCACTGTGTGGGTCGGGGCCTTGCTTCTCACTCGGGGCGCAGGGCCACTTCTGGGCCCACGGTTGTTGGCAGAGTCTGTCTCTGGGACTGAGGAGGTCCCTGGGCTGCTCTGCTTCCGGGGGCTCCTACCTGGGCTTCTCTACCACATGGCCCCCAGGCAGCCCACTTCAAGGAGGTTTGCTTTCTTCTGGGCCAGCCAGGGCATGCCTGCTTGTGACTGTGTGAAATTTTTAAAAACAAATTTTTTCAATTAGAGAGAATATAAGGGCTTCTCCTGAAGGAGGCAGGCAGACCAGAAACCATATCTGGTGGCTCCTCTTCAGTGATGTTGGCCAGTGGGAGGAGGCGGTGCGGCCAGTCTTAAGGTCGGACCCGGTGTCGGTTCAGAACAGAGTAGAGGGCAGGGCTGCACCTGTGCTGGGTGTCGGGGCTGCCTCCTCCTCACCCCCATCTCCCCAGGTGCCTACGGGGTCTGTGTGGGGTAGACACCCACCCACAAGCAGGGTTGCTGTGGGGGAGTTCATTGGAGTGGGGGTGTCCCTCTTCCCTGGGTCTCCAGAGTACCCCCTGGGACTACAGGACAGCACTCCTGGGCCTCTACTGGATGGGACAAGCTTCATCGGCCACATTGATTTTCTGTTTATTTGTGAAGGGACAGAATACGAGGTTACCAAATAAAATATAATTTCCAGTGTTATTAATGAAAGACTATATTACATTCACTTTTAATGAGATCCTGGTGTTGCAAAATGATTCCACGTAATGAATCCCCCGGAAATCAATGAAACGTTTAATTACCGTCATGGCAGTGCTGTGTGAGAATATTGCTTCAGTCAGTTTTACAATTTATCAATTTTCTTTCCCTTTCTCTTTCTTTAATTGCTTTGATGAAGTAAAAATACATTTTTCATTAGCTTTTGATCTTTTTTTGGAAATGTGTTACAAAATTCAGATTTCTTCCTCTCTAGTAATAATGGCCCCTGTCATTTTTTTATGTGTGTTACCATTTATAATTTGTATATTTTTAAATGAGGCAGTATTTCTATTTTGTAGATTTAATCATTGCTAAGTCTTACTAAAGCATTGTCCTTTTCTCCCTGTCAGTTTTTTTTTGCAAACTACTTGCTATCTCTTCTCAGCTCAAGAGTTGACCCGTTAGTCAAAAATGCGATGTTCTATGTTTATTGTTGTCACCCAGTCAAGCTCCGGGGGCAAATAAAAAGAAAAACCATTGGTTTTATGCAACTACATACCCTTTTTGATTTCAAACAGTGAATTTTCTTCTTACAGTATTTTTAGTTTGACATTTCACTGATTACGGTACTGTCTTTTCCACCATGATGGTAATTGATTTTTTAAACCTATTTACAAAGCACAATACAGAATGTTGACCTGGTTTTCTGGAAAGATCTAAGGTTGTTCTTTATATTGGTAACTCTAGATTTTGCTGACGATATGCTGAGAAAGTCATCCCTTCTTTGTGTCTGGTTCCCCATGGCGCTGCCCTCGTACCCCGTGGATTGATAGTCAAGCCTCTCAGATGGTCCCTCTGTGTGTTGTAAGTCAGGGTGCCCACCGCTCCTGGTTAAACAGCCAGTGATAGATGGCTTCTCGACCAGACAAGTGCAGACTCCTCAGCTTGCCGTTCTGCAGTCTGACAGCCACTACCCTGCCTCCTCAGCCCCCAGTAAATACTCCTCCCTGCCTGGTGCAGTGCGATCCTCGAAAGTAGCAGTAAGCTAGACAGTCAGGGCGCCTGCCTCCATTGAGCCTATATTCCAGGCGGAAGCCAAAGAGTGACAAGCGCCGGGAAGGAAGCGCAAGGATGCTGTCAGCCTGGAGGACTTCCTGCCCATGAGATGATGGGGCAGTTCTCCCTAAGACGTGATCTCTAAGACAGGACCTGGAAGATGGGGAGGATCCAGCCATGGGAAGAGGCAGAGGGAATAAAAAGTGCAAGGACCTCGAGGCAGAATAGACCCTAAGCTGCTCAGCACAATGCCTCACGTCCAGCACAGCACTGATTGTGGATTAGGTACGCAGTGAGTATTTGTTGAATGAATAAGTAAATGACTGGATCTGAAACACCGGTCTTAGTTTTTACTCTTGAACATAATGGCATTTTTCTATAATGAACATAGAGTGTTTATCATCGGAATGATGCTCTGTAAAGCTTAATTTTCCAACGAGAGGTCAGCCTGCAGGCCAGGCTGTTGCCGTGGGGACTGGTCCGCCTGGAGGCGGGCTCGCATGCCCGGGACCCTCTGCCCTGTCTGGTGACAGCCCCTGCTCTGTTTCTGTGTTACAGCCCTGGTCGTCAGCACCACCTCGGCCGGCTTCGCCCTGGCTCCAGCGCCTTTTGACTGGTCCTGCTTCCTGCTTACCTTTGTTGGAACAGGCCTGGCTTCCTGCGCTGCCAACTCCATCAATCAGGTCAGTGCAGCACCTTTTAGCCAGGTCAGGCTGTCGTCACTTCTTCTGAGATTATCATATTGTGGTATTTAAAAAGAAAAAGAACCCTCCCAAATCACAACCATAGCTGAGAAGGTCCTATGAGCCTGGAACACTGTGTATCCTGCAAGGTCTGGGGCCCAGAACCAGTCTGTCTTTTTCTTTTCAGGTGAAAGGTTTTCAGGTGTATTCAGAAGCGAGAGCAATAGAGTATCTTTCTCAAATGACCAGGGTTTGGGGTTGGAAGTGTTTTAGAGGGACTTCCCTGACAGTCCAGTGGTTAGGACTCTGTGCTTCCAATTCGTAGGGTGCAGGTTCGATCCTTGGTTGGGGAACTAAGATCCTGCGTGGCACATGGCACAGCCAAAAAGATAAACTTCTTAATTCAATTAAATTAAAATACTTTATTTTAAAAGAAGTGCTTTGGAGCCATCAGACTCTCTCCTCTTTCCCACTTCAGGCACATTCCCCCAAGCTTACATTATTATGTGTTGTTCTTCCTTTGGTTTGACTCGTTTGCATTTTAAAACCACCACAGTGTATTTTAAACAAGCACATCCACCTTCAAAAAAAAAATTATTTAATTCAGTCCTCAGTAAACTTGGCCTGTGGGATCAGAATATAATATATCAAAAAATTCATTAGCACATTATTTTTAATGCTTCTTCCCCTCCCTATTATTTTAAATGTCAAAATCATTCTCTTAAATGCCTTCCCCCTCTCCCCGCCCCCTCCCCAGCCTGCTCACTGCAGTGTGTGCCCCAACCTTGTGGCTTTCTCATAAGATACTATGGTGGAAAAGTCTTGGCTAAAACGTAAAGAAAGTCATTCTCCTCACCAGAACACCCAAGAGGAGTTGGCACGGTTTTAAAACAGGAATTGAAGTTACCAGCAGGAAAACAGCTTGGCCAAGTAGATGCATGCGTGTGCTGGTAGTCTGCAAAGCATGAGCCTTTTCATTCGGGGACACCTAGAATCAGTGTGCTTTTACCATGTGTCATCAGCTGCTTGGAGAAGGGTCAATCAATTTCAGATAAAGTTAATTTTCTGTTCCGATTCTACGGCAGAATGGCGCTACAGGAGGTTCAAGCCGCCCCCCCCCCCACCCGCTGCCCCTCCTGTAAACCACAAGCCGTCTCCTCCTGGTGCACCCTCCCACGTTCCCCAGAGAAGAGACTGATGATGGTTTCACAATGAACACGTTTTTAATGATGATTTGAATAAAAAGCAGTAAAAGCAAATTGGGTTTATGTGACAATTTGTGGGTCTATTTTTCAAAATATTTTTTAAATTATCACTGGTATGCATTCAGTAGTTATAAATCTGGGTCATAAGATTAAGCCAGGGAAGCATTCTGGTTTTCAGGCTCCTTTTAAAAAATTGAAGAGCTGTGTTTATCCTTGATAATATCAATTGCTGTCTCCTGTTCCAGTTAGATAGATTTTAAATAGAGGCTTCGGACAAAAGTGTGGAGACTCAGAAAACAGCAACACAAGTTTATAAACATCAGGTGGTCCCTAGATATTATAAAAGATGACGCAGAGTGGGGGACTTTCCTGGCGGTCCAGTGGTTAGGACTTTGCCTTCCAAGGCAGGAGGTACAAGTTTGATCCCTGGTCAGGGAGCTAACATCCCACATGCCTTGGGGCCAAAAAACCAAAACATAAAATAGATGTAACAGGTTCAATAAGCACTTTAAAAATGATCTACATCATCAAAAAAAAGGTCTACATCAAAAAGTTTTTTAAAAAAGTACAAACTGGCCTTGATTTGGAGCTGCCTCTCCCTCCTCCCCCCTCCCCCCTCCCCACCAAAAGGAATAAAAAGGTGGTCAAGGATTCATGATGGAGTAAAACCATTCAGTTGTAGCAAAAAAATATCTGGAGGAAATAAAGTGGAATGATTTATATTAGGCAGAAGTTTATTATGGAAGCTGAACATAAACCAAAGTTTTAGAAATGTTTTAAGTTGAAATGAGTTTAGATGGCCGTGTTATTATTTCACAGTTGGTAGAAATTGAAGCAAATTTCAATTCCTGAAGTTTGCTTCAGGGGCTGAGTTGGGTTCTGTAGGTTTTAAACTGCTGGGGAAGCCACAGCCTCCATAGGGGTATTCTTTCTGTGATGACAAATGCCAAGAGTCTTGTCCTGCCTCCTCCTCAGGCTAGTGTCCTAGCCCTGCCTGCCTCTCACGCACACAACTGTCCCACTCTTCTACAACTTTCTCACACCCCTCACAGGCCTCAGCAGTGTTGAGCATGTGTCCACCCTCCATCAGGGCTGTTGGGCACACAAATACTTCCTCATCCTCTCCTGTTTATCCGTATTGCTTCCCTCTACTTGTCTTGTCCTCTGATTTCATTCGGAAGCCTTGTAATACTTAAAAAAAAATCTCCCTGATTTCCATCGTTGGATTTCATCCTTGTTATAGTGTCAGTTACCTTCTCAAATGACAGTATTTTCTAAATAACATTGGGAATATTTTAATTCTAGCTTTGTTAAGCAGTCTCATAAAATTAAAGGAAGGCCATTTTCATCAATGCTTTTCTTTAGCATCAAAGAGCACAAGGCCACAAGGATTTGCATGAGGTTTTGAAAGCAGGCAGAGAAAGAAACAGTTGAAAAGGAAGCGCTTGCTGCTCTTTTAAAGGAGCTGGCATCCCACTAAAAGAATGCAGAAGTGCGGTTGGTGTGCAGGACCTCTCACCAGCTTCTGATAGAGTTCTGTGGGGAGAAAATGTCCCCTGTCTAGTAATCCTTCATTACTAGAAGGATTCAAGTAACATTTTATGTTTTTTAAAATACTTCTCATTGCTGTTATTCATTTAATTGTCAGTGTTTCTTCTTTGTACCCTACTTTCTAAAAGTAGGAAAAATAAAGCTTTGGAAAGCAGTTCTTAACGTTTCTTTTAAGGAGGGAAAATGAGATTTAGCTTCTGATTTATGAAGTCCTGACTAATGGATAAAGAGATACATGTATATGTAAGAAACCACTAACATGAAAATGTAAAAAGCAATTACATCTATGTTTTGTAAACCATACACATGCTTCATTTAAAGCCATAGGGCAGCTTGAGAGTGGGAGTGCCTTCCAGGGATGAAAACAATCCATAAGATTCAGCGACTGGAAAATAAAATGTTATAGATGGCCTTGACGGATCTAACCTTGAGAAATGAGAGGCCGAAAGGAAAAAGCTGGGTGAACTCAAGTAGAATGGATTAACAAATTGAAAGAGAAAAATGATCAGAAAATTATCATCACAACTGTTTTGATTGTTTGACATGACAGATACTGTTATGATAAGCTATAAGTGGGATTATAATTGCACTCATCTCACACGCTAGTAAAGTAACGCTCAAAATTCTCCAAGCCAGGCTTCAGCAATACATGAACTGTGAACTTCCATATGTTCAAGCTGGCTTTAGAAAAGGCAGAGGAACCAGAGATCAAATTGCCAACATCCACTGGATCATTGAAAAAGCAAGAGAGTTCCAGAAAAACATCTATTTCTGCCTTATTAACTATGCCAAAGCCTTTGACTGTGTGGATCACTCAAACTGTGAAAAATTCTTAAAGAAGTGGGAATACCAGACCACTTGACCTGCCTCTTGAGAAATCTATATACAGGTCAGGAGGCAACAGTTACAGCTAGACATGGAACAACAGACAGGTTCCAAATAGGAAAAGGAGTACATCAAGGCTGTATATTGTCACCCTGCTTATTTAACTTATATGCAGAATACATCATGAAAAACACTGGGCTGGAAGAAGCACAAGCTGGAATCAAGACTGCCAGGAGAAATATCAGTAACCTCAGATATGCAGATGACACCACCCTTATGGCAGAAAGTGAAGAGGAACTAAAAAGCCTCTTGATGAAAGGGAAAGATAAGAGTGGAAAAGTCGGCTTAAAGCTCAACATTCAGAAAACTAAGATCATGGCATCCGGTCCCACCACTTCATGGCAAATAGATGAGGAAACAGTGGAAACAGTGTCAGACTTTATTTTTCTGGGCTCTAAAATCACTGCAGATGGTGACTGCAGCCACGAAATTAAAAGATGCTTACTCCTTAGAAAGAAAGTTATGACCAACCTAGATAGCATATTTAAAAGCAGAGACATTACTTTGCCAACAAAGGTCCATCTAGTCAAAGCTATGGTTTTTCTAGTAGTCAGGTGTATGGATGTGAGAGTTGGAGTATAAAGGAAGCTGAGCACTGAAGAATTGATGCTTTTGAACTGTGGTGTTGGAGAAGACCCTTGAGAGTCCCTTGGACTGCAAGGAGATCCAACAAGTCCATTCTAAAGGAGATTATTCCTGAGTGTTCATTGGAAGGACTGATGTTGAAGCTGAAACTTCAGTACTTTGGCCACCTGATGCAAAGAGCTGACTCATCTGAAAATACCTTAATGCTAGGAAGGATTGACCGCGGGAGGAGAAGGGGATGACAGAGGATGAGATAGTTGGATGGCATCACCAACTCAATGGACATGAGTTTGGTAAGCTCCGGGAGTTAGTGATAGAAAGGAAGGCCTGGCGTGCTGTGGTCCATGGGGTCGCAAAGAGCTGAACACAGCTAAGCGACTCAACTGAACTGAAGTGGGATTATTTTACTTATGTTACACATACAAGAAATTTTTAATAAAGACCAAGAGTGTATGTCAATAAGTACATATATACAAGTTGAATTTTAATAATGACGTACTCTTTCATTTCACAGCTGTGCCACAACTTTCTAAGCCAATCCTCTACTGTTTTAACTTTTTGCTCCTACAAGTAATGCCACACACATCTTTGTTGTTAGAGGACAAAATACTGGAAGTATTTTGCTGGGAGGAAGGCTACCAGCCAAAGCATGTGTGAAAATGATTCAACTCTGGAATTTCTGATTTTAGCAGAATAATTAATTTCTAACATTCATGCAGTGCTTTAGCCTTTACAGAGTGTATTTACACAAATTGTTGTTTAAACCTTACAACCCTGTGGGATAGGTGGCATTATTTCCATTTCTATTGTTAAACATCTTGTTTTACCATTGAATTTTTCTTTTTTTAAAAGCAACATTGAAAAAATTATTGTGCCATTACCTCTCAATATAAAAGGTGAATCATTGTAAGTAAAAATATTAAATAAACACCATTGCTTTATGAATGTGAAAAAAAAAGCCACAGGAAGGAAGAAACTGTTATGCAAATTAAGTGTTTATTTGCAGAGTCTGTAAGAAGCTGCAAATAAGTAAAAATGACATTTTAAATTTTGTGTCTCGCTTGTGCCTGGCCCTGTTCTGTGTGTGAGAGTCATGGGAGAGAAAAAGCTACAAGCCCTACCCTTGTGGCCTGCAGCCCAGCACCACACAGATCCGCTGCTTAACATTTTGATTCATTGCTGTATAGGCCTTTTTCACGCATATACCTTCAGGCATATATTAATGTCTCACAGAAACGGTTTACGTAATATGCATAGTTTCTATATATTTTTCCCTTTAAGTAGTATATCAGAACGTCTTTCCCTGTCAATATTTGCCTTATAGCATGATTTTAAGAGTCTTCTGTAGAAGTACCATGATTTGTTTAATCAGTTTCTCCTTGTTTGACATTTTAGGGATTTTGGGGGTTTTGCCCAGATAAATAATCCTGAACTGCAATTCTTGTAGCTGAATCTTTGAACCCCATCCTTCACTATTTCTTTAGATAGATTCCTGAAACTGTGTGATTATACTAAAAGATACATAGTTTTCAAAATAGAAAGTTAATATTAGAAACGATGTGTGTTTTAAGTGCAGCTAAATTTCTTCCTGAAGGTCTTCTTTTTGTTTGCTTTAATCTACTTACACTTCCATTTGGTGCCATGAGACTGCTCATCATTGACACTGAAATCTATGCTGGGTTTATAGGTGTCCTTAGATGTTGCCCTTTTAATTCAAGGTGTTCTGATTACTCAGGAAGTAGAGTCGAGGTTTTTTTGTTGTTGTTTTAACGGGAGACTTTTTAAATGCTTATTTGCTGTTTCTGTTGGTCAATGTTTGCCCATTTTGCTGTTGGATATGTGCCTTTGTTCAAGAGGTCTTGCTGTCTATAGAGTGGATTAACTTTTGTCCTGTAGGGTTGAATATGTTCTGCAGTTTTGGGGGGGTTTTTTGAAGTGCAGATGTTTCATATGTTAACTCAGTCAGACCTTGTCATTTGTAACAGAGGAATTCTGAGTCTTGGCCCTCCTGACATCTGGGCTGGAAGACGGTCCTCGGCACTGGGGTGGTGTTGCCCAGTGTCCCCTGTGTTTACCAGTGGGGTGCTGTTGGCACCGATGCCCCTAGTGTGACCAATGAAAATGTCTTCAGACTTTGCCAAGTGTTCCTTGAGAACCACAGTCCCTCACAGGAGAACCGCCGCTTTGATAATTTCTCCTTCTGATTTCACTTGAGATCCCGGTTATGGTTTCGGCCTCGGGCAGTCTGGCTCACATTTCTTCTGGAGTCACTGCCCGCTGATGGCCAGGTTGACCACACAGCCTGGTTCGAGCTGCTGTTCCTCGTGTAATGACTCTTCTTGACCCTTTTGACTCTCAAATGTTCCAATTCAGACAGGAAATCACCTGTCTCTCTATTCATAGCCCACCCACACTTCACCTCTTTCACTATAAATGGAAGTCAAAGTCACGTGTCCCACTCTTTGTGACTCCATGGACTATACAGTGCATGGAATTCTCCAGGCCAGCATACTGGAGTGGGTAGCCTTTCCCTTCTCCAGGGGATCTTCCCAACCCAGGGATCAAACCCAGCTCTCCCACATTGCAGGCGGATTCTTTACCAGCTGAGCCATAAGGGAAGCCCATGAATACTGGAGTGGGTAGGCTATCCCTTCTCCAGAGGATCTTTCTGACGAAGGAATCAAGCCGGGGCCTCCTGCATTGCTGGCAGGTTTTTTACCAGCTGAGCCACAAGGGAAGCCCTTCACTATAAATGAGCTGTGGTAAAAGCATCTTTGTATCAAAATATTGGGGCTCAGGCACTGGCTTTTCTCCTCTCAAGGGCACTGACTGGACCCAGGCCACCTGGCTTCCCTCACTTTCACCCTCTCTGTAGGCATCTGTTGGACCTACTGTCATGCCAGTTGGGGTGCTGGGTGTGAGCACCTGCAAACCAGACAAAGAGTATTTCCCTCCATTACCACTCTGCCATCAGTAAACTGTTCAAGAAGTTTGATGAATTCTTTACTTACAATATCCCTGGCAGAGATGGATTACTACAGTTGTCACTTGCTTGCAGGGTGCATTAGTTGCTCAGTCGTGTCTGACTCTTTGTGACCCCATGGACTGTAGCCCACCCGGCTCCTCTGTCCAAGAGATTTCCCAGGCAAGAATACTTGCCTGGGAAGTAGGTAGCCATTCCCTTCTCCAGGGGATCTTCCCGACCCAGGGATGGAACCCAGAGCACCTGGTTCAATGGGCAACCTGGTGATTGGAAATGTCTTCCTCCTATTGAGCGGAGGTCGGCCTCCTCTTGTCTGTGAAAGCAGTGTCCCTTCGTCCACGTGACCATGCTCCCAGTCACTTTCCAACTGTGGTTACAGGCACTTGTGTTGTTGCAGGGGAACGCTTAACTCCTTGATACCGGTAAGTAGGATTCCCTGATCTCGAGCAACCATCCCCTTCCCACAGCAGATAGCGGCCAGCAGGGTGAAATTGCCCAGGAAGTCATATTGGAAAAAAAGGAATATTTATGGGGGAAGTGAAGGGAAGTAGCAGGAAGTTTCCATCATAACAATAGTCACAGCCGATACTTATTTCACACTTGTCAGATGCCAAGTCATGTTCTAAGCATTTCACATGTATTAGCTAGGGTTTGTTTAAATCTAGGTTTATAGGATTTCAGAAACTGACTCTTTTGAAAGATCAAATGGATGACAAATGAATTCATAACCTAGACTTAGCTCTAAGAAGAACTATTGATGTTCTCTGAGACATTATTTTGGAGAAAATTACAAGAAAGGTCCAAAATGTAAGTCAAGTTTCAGATCTGAGGGGTAGGTTATAATTAGAAAGGTAAAGGCGATAAGGCTCTGTTATCTTTGGGGTCTGGTGTATCTGTAGATGTTGAAGAATTTTTATGAAAGGAAATGAAAGAGATCAAGAGGTGTGAATGAAATGGGGTCAAGAAGAGACGTGTTTTTTGTTTGATACTGACAATACTTGAGAGACTTTTCACGGCTGAAATAAGGTAAAAAGGAAGAGCTTTGGATAAAGAGCTCTGAATTATAGGGTGGGCAGGGCAGAAGAAAATCCACAGGCTTTAAAACTGCAAGAGGGGAGACAGATAAAGATTTTCCTGTTTTCCCAGTGAATACGAGATTAATATCTAAAGCGTCTCTCTCCATTTTCGCTTTCTCTGATGTTTCTTTTGTTTTGACTCTGCAGTCCGCCTTAAGCAATAGGAAGTGACTTTCATCTTCCATGGTGGACAGAAGTGGTTAGGGAACCCAGTGTTGTATCCTGGGCAAGTCCGACTGACGTCAGCGAGAGCCAGCGATGTGATTTGTAGAGCATCGTGTGTATAAGAAAAATCAATATACTAGAAATGTATTTTTCTCACGAATGTTGTGACTTGTTGGACTTTGATGTTTTAACTGGTGGGCGACTCGCATTCCCCCCAAGACCTCTGAAATCCACAACTTGAGGCTCTTTCAGACAACCGGACTTGCTACTGCACTAGATTGAGTCTGCAGGATCTCTTGAGTAGCACATGGGAATCTTCAGCAAAATGTGTTTTTCATAGAAGGCAAATGATGAGCATTACTGAGCAAAATCAGAAAGAAAATGCACATTCAATGCCAAGTCTCTTTTCCTGCATTTATATATATAAAACCCCAAATAGTTCCTAAATTACATTTGATTCTCTGCTCCAGAATGATCCAGCCGAGTCTAGTGAGTTTGGCATTGGAATTCATGATCTAAATACCTCCAGGTGAAGCTCTGCCTGCAGATGTAGAGACGACAGTAATCTGAACATACGTTCATCAACAGTGTTTATGATTTACATGCTGCATTAACTGGCTGTGTGGTGGCACCATCCCATTGTGTTGTAGAAGAATGAAGTGAGGCTTAGCTGTGTCGTTGATCACACACCTGAGCCTGGTGGGGTTGAGAGCAGAATTTGTGGATGTGACTCCCAGCTCGCTGCCTCCTCCTCTCACTTGGAATGTTTTGGTCTCAGCACCACTCAGATGAGGGCTGTTACCACCTTTGCTCAGGTGACTGCTGACATTGTCGCTGTGGAGCCCCGAGGCTAAGGGACCTTCATGGGCTGGTGACATCTCCGTCTCTAGTGAGATGGGAGGATTTGAGGCACCTATCTCTGTCAAAGCCAAGTGCTCCGTTAATGTTAGCTATTGTGATTGTTGTTAATATAAAAGTTTGGCCTGTTTTGGGCCCACTTTGAGAATCTGGTTATCATCCATTTGTCTCCAGTTAGGGTCATAATAGAGAGAATGGCAAGGAGACGTGTTTATTTTCCTCAGCGCACCGAGAGCCCTGGATTAGCCTTGCAAACTATAACGTGTGTGTGTGTGTGAATATGCATATTTATTTATTCCTAGTGTGTAATACCTGCCCACGGTGTTTGAACACATGGTAACTTAGGCTCAGCAGGTGTCATTCGTGTTCTGCCATTTCAGAGGCCTGTGGAATTGTGTCGTCAGTTCCAGTAAATCTAAAAAATATCGGTGAAAAATACTGGGCTTTCTTGGTGGCTCAGATGGTAAAGAATCTGCCTGCAATTCAAGAGACCCACCTTCAATCCCTGGGTCAGGAAGATCCCCTGGAGAATGGAATAGCAACCTACTCCAGTATTCTTACCTGGGAAATACCATGGACAGAGGAAACTGGCAAGCTACAGTCCATGAGGTTACAAAGAGTCAGACATGACTGAGCGACTAACACTTGTACTATTGGTGAAAAAAGGTTGATAAATCAGAAAAGCAGATATTTAATTGAGACTCTCATGGAGATAACAGAAGTGAGGCTAATCTGGGTTTCTGGAGCTGGGCTTCATGGCTGCGTCTCTGAGTAGTGAGTTGTGCTTGACTGTGATTTGGGAGATAGAAACCTGCTTCCTCCCTGGCTGGCTCCATGTCTGCAGCTGGCAGGGGTCAAGTTGAGTTTCTTCCCAAATTATCTTTCTTTCCCCCAAATCTTCAGTTCTGTTTTGCCTTTCCCAGTAGCTTGTTCTGAATCCCACCAGCTTGTCTGTTCTCTGCTCTGAACCACAGACTCCCCGCCCCTGACCCTGCTGTTTTCTAGGTCAGATGGACTCTTCGTTGACGGCACTGAGGACCATGCAGGCTGACCTTGGGAGACCATCTCCTACTCTCTTTGCCTTAGTCACTGCTTTTAAAGCTTAACACATGAGAAAAAGTGGATGCTTTAGTATTTATACTTTAGAATTAGAGTCATTTGAAGGTTCTGAATTCCATACCAAACTCCCAGACTCTTGAAGAGGAATCAGGGTGTCAGCGGTGGACAGTGGAACAGGTCTGTGAGACCTGTGCTCTTGAGAACAGACGGACTTCTGAGAATCCTTTGTCTCCTGCTGTTTCTAACCAGTAAAGGAGCTCCATACTGCTTTAGGCAAGCTATCAGACCTTTAAAATGTGTGTGTAAGTGATTAAAGTAAATCCTAAAATTCACATTGCCACGACCACCCAGCCTTGTCTTATCGATTTTCTAAGAAGTTTTAGAAAATACTGTTTGGCAAGAAGGGGAAATTGCTTACCTGTGTGATTAATCTTAAGGAAAACCTCGCGCTGGCATTTCCTTTAGATGCTATGCCAGATTTCTCCCGGAAGCAGCAATCACAAGGGGGAACAAAGACATTCTGAAGGATCTGAGTGATGGAACATAAAGATAGGATGAAAACAAAAGAGAAAATTTAGTAGTTAATAAGATTTATGTATACTTGTAACATAGAGTATCTTTGTACCTTAAAATATACTGTGTAACCTTACAATGCTAAGATAATATGCTTTTATTCCAAAGAAATTCCTTTAATCCTGGAGGATGTTTACCTGCTAGCTCATAAAAAAGGAAACTAACGCTGAAATGAACGTCTAGTGTAACATCCTAATATTTTCATTAACGTATCTGGGTAAAAATTATGTTAGTCTGGTGTTGTTTTTAGCAAAACTATGGCTGATGATCTAGAAGATTGCAGTTGTTCATTTTACTGTTATTAGGTGAACTAATAAGAAGGATTAAGCAGTGCTGTGTATAATTACCTTGAACAGCTTTCTGAAGATATGTGAATAAAGATTTCTCTTCCAAACTTAATGCTGTCAACTCCTAATTTAAAATATGGGGATTAACCAAAATATCAGGTGTTAAGAATATAAAACTATCTTAAGTCCAGATTATCAATTCTTATAAAAATATTCAGGGATTTGGTAAATTAGGGTATTAGTAAGGGACACTTGTATTAGTAAGGGACTGAGCATGGATTCTACCCCTACCCCTTTGATTTTCACTAACTCTTGAATAAATAACTGAATGGCAAAATAGCTTATTTAAATAAGCATGTGGTTAACCTGGAACAATTAGACAGGCCTTCAATTCAAAGTCTGACATGTTTTCACAGAAGAAGAAAAACAGTTCCTAAGTTTTTTAGCAAAGAGCTACTTAGCCATCCTGGCTTAAGTACAGTCAGCTTGTATTAAAAAATGACCCTTTCCCTAAGTGCTCGGTGAACATGTAGGCTTCAAGACTTTCCTTTAATGCCTTTGAAAGTCAGGAATATGCGACTGAACTAGTTTTCACTTGCACAGAATTTTGTTTATTCTGCTTAGTTCAAGTCAGAATTATTAAGGGGGTGTAGGTTGTTGAAATCCCCTTGATGTTTCCCTGCCTGGTGGAAAGAAGTTCTTTAGGTAGTAGGAAATGCTCATCCAGTGTGGCCATCTCTTCTTGAAGGTTATTTTCAGGGAGGATCCTCACAAGTGTATCTTCTCCTTTCACGAGTGATCAAGAAGAGCAGCCCCCGGTGTGGCAGAGGAAGGCAGTTGCATAAATAAGTGCAGTAAAACAATACGGCACTAGCTCTACCCAGGGGTGGAATTCGGGCAGTGCTGTAGGTGTACGGGGGGGGGGGGTTGAGAGGGGTCATTTCAGCCTCTGGGGATCAGGAGAGCCTCCTGGAGAAGGCGTCAGAGCCTCTGAAGGTCAGGTGGGCACTTACCACGTAGATGCTATGAGGGGAGACCTTTCCAGGGAGCAAGAAGGTCATAAGTAAAGACCCAGAGACGTGAAATGTCAGCCAAAGGATGCATGTCCATCATAACACAGCAGAAGCCTGAGACACGAGGTGGGGAGGATGCTGTGAGGTTCTGCTGCAGGACTTTTGGTGGGGGGAGTCAAATACCCACACTCCCCTGTAGGTGCTGGGCAACCTCTGGTGGGTGGTCATAAAACCATCACACTCATGCTGGCTCTCAAGCTCTTGAGAGGGTAGGGAAGAAAGTGCTAGCTTTATGGATGCTGTGTGGTCCAGTCTCCCTCCAGCCCCCACCTTCCACCACAGGGATCGCAGCTTAAGTGCCAGCCACACGGCAGACACTCCCTGGGCACCTGGGTCGTGTGCTGGGCTGACAGGAAGGTCGATTCTCTCTCGGAGTCTACGTGGAAAAGCAAAAGATGGGCAATAGATATTTTAACAAGGAAACACCACCAGGCAGAGGGAAGATCGTGATGAACAGAGGACCAGGCAGTGCAGTGGCACCGGCCCCACCCATTCCCTGACCCCTGACCTGTATCACGCCCGCACCGTCCCTGCACGGTGCTCTTCACGATTTGTAAGGATGCGTCTGATTGCCCTCATCTGTTTATCTGGCACAAGAGAGGTGCTCAGAGAGGTCAGTAAGCTGAGGGCAGAGCCCAGGCTCGCTGACCAGGCTGGTGTGCCAGCTCTGCATCTACCTGTGACTTGGGCACGTAACTTTCTCAACAGAGGAGGTTGCTGAGAAAGTTAAATGACATATTTGGTTCATAGAGAAGGGTCTGGTACTTAGAAAGCAGGCAATTGATGTTAATTATTATTACTTTTTTGTTGGGCTTCCCTGGTGGCTCAGATGGTAAAGAAGCCGCCTACAGTGTGGGAGACCTGGGTTCGATCCCTGGGTTGGGAAGATCCCCTGGAGAAGGGAATGGTTACCCACTCTACTATTCTTATTAAGAGGAATTTATTGAATGAGGAAAAGAGGTAGGCAGATTTTCTTTCTATAAAAAATTGATTTAGCTATTCTGTGAAGCAAAGCTTGAGGACAAACCTGTTCAGACAGGAAGCAGAAATCATGAGAGCCTGAAAGGGCGCCATTAGGAGAGAGAACAAGTTAGAGGACTTGATCCTTAATTCAATGTCCTAGTGCCAAAAAGAAAAAAGTGAAAATGTAGTTGCTCAGCTGTGTCCGACTTTTTGCAGCCCCATGGACTGCAGCACTATCAGTCCTTCACTGCCTCCTGGAGTTTGCTCAGACTCATGTCCATTGAGTCGGTGATGCCATTCAACCATCTCATCCTCTGTCGCCCCCTTTTCCTCTTACCCTAATCTTTCCCCCAAATCAGGGTCTTTTCCAGTGAGTCAACTTTTCTCATCAGGTGGCCAAAGTATTGGAGTTTCAGCTTCAGCATCAGTCCTTTCCTTCCAATGGATATTCAGGGTTGATGTCCTTAGGGACTGACTGGTTTGATCTCCTTGTGGTCCAAGGGACTCTCAAGAGTCTTCTCCAGCGTCATAGTTTGAAAGCATCAATTCTTCGGTGCTCAGCCTTCTTTATGGTCCAACTCTCGCATCTGTACATGACCACTGGAAAAAAATAAATACTGGGCAAAGGTGGAATGGTGGATAGAATGTCATCTAGTGAGGTGGGGAACACAGAAGAAGGTGCAGGTCTTGGCAAAGAAATGATCGTTCAGTTTGGGCTTTTTTTTGTGTATGTGTGGTGGGGCATGTTTTGGGTAGAGGCAGCAGGAGACAGAAGAAGAACATGGAGCTGATACCAGAAGCTGGCAGTTGGCATCGGGCGAGAGTGAAGGAATCGGGGTAGGGGAGAGCAGCCTGAACTTGAGGACAGTGGAGGGGCTGCAGTGTATAGGCTGGGAGTGGCGTGAACATCCAGAGTGTCTTCTGTGACAGAAAGATAAAGATCTTGGACAAACAAAAGGAAGTTCTGTCAGAGATGGGTGATGGATCAACTCATAATAAAACCCCAGGTGGCCTCTAAGGGTTGCCCTCCTCCCCCTAGCAAACTTGCTCACCCCACTCCAGCCATGCAGCTTTTTGCCATCATCCCCTACCCGCTCAGAAAGTCTCCTGCCCAGGAGTCCCGCAGGTTCCCGCACCCACCACCTCCTCATAGGTGTCCAGGCTTCATCCCAGCTTCTGCTTCAGCAAAGGGCACGCCCACCCTCTGCCCTCTCCTCTCCTGTGACGCGTTCTTTGGTTTCTTGTCTGTTTCCCCCGCTTGTAATGTCGGCACCACGAGAACAGAGCCTTGGTTTTATCCTTAAAAATTGGCTGACACATCATAAGAGCTCAGCATATGAATAAGTCGGTGATGAATGCTGTTTGCTGTTCGGCGAGAGAACTGATGTCAAAAAATGACACAGAGACTTTCCTGTTGATCCAATGGCTAAGACTCCACACTCCCAATGCAGGGTCCCAGGTTCCATCGCTCGCTGGTCAGGGAACTAAGATCCTGCATGCTGGAACTAAGATCCTGCATACTGCAACAAGATCGAAGACCCTTTGTGCTGCAACTAAGACCCAGAGCAGCCAAATTAAAAAAAAAATTTTTTTTTAAAGACACAGATAAACGTAAACTCACAACTGTGGTGAGCAGTTGAGGCGTTCAGGACACACAGAGGAAGGGGATCAGGGAGTGATGCTGGAAGCCTGTGCTTGACCTCAGCACTCACCTGTGTCTTCTGGGCCTGAGGAGGGACTTCCCTGGGCACAGATTTGGCTGGGCAACCCCCTTCCCGATAGGCTGCCTAGTTCCTGGGACCCTTCAGTGTTTGTAGGAAACAGTCTTGCTGGAAAGTGAGTATAGACATGCCTCAGAGGTGCGGGATTTTATCTTAAAAAAGCTGTTCCGTGATTGCAGGGAACCCATCTCAGTTACCCTCAGCAATTTTTTCTGTTTTCAGAGGCAGATGCTTTGGACTGTCCTCCTCCCACATTTTACTTCTCATCAGGCTGCGTGGTGGCCTTGATGAGCTGGAAGGCGAGTGCATGGACAAGGGAGCAGCTGCAACGTTAGGCCCAAATCAGCAGAACCTGTGCGGCTAGAACCTCCATCTTTTTTTTCAGTAGCCACTTGGGGCTTCCTGGGGAATTTCCCGAGCTTTCAATGTGAAGTGTTGGCTCAATTTTTTTTTTTTTGGCAGACAAAACCTGCCAGTGGATTGAATTTTCCCTGAACATTCAAGGAAATTCTTTGGTCACCCCCAAGTCTGGCCTTTGAAATAAGACATAACAATTTATGTATTATCATTTATCAACACTTTAAGAAGAAGAAAAAAAAAAATCTGCCTTCTGAAAATAGAATTCTTCACAGCTAAATGGTGGCATGTACTTTTCTCCCCGTATTTTCATCACACCAAGAAAAGCGAAGCATAGAATATCTCAGTAGGTTAGATAGAAGCAAGACACTGAATCTTTTGTTGTTGTTGTTTAGTCTTAGTGACTAAATTCTTTTGAGGCCCCATGGACTGTAGCCTGCCAGGCTCCCCTGCCCAGGGGATTTCCCAGCCAGGAATACTGGAGTGGGTTGCCATTTCCTTCTCCAGAGGATCTTCTTGACCCAGGGATCAAACCCATTGGCAGGCAGATGCTTTACCACTGAGCCACCACTGAGTCTTAGCTTGGAGATGAAGTGCCTGTCTTTCTCGAACACCTGTGTCTTCTCAGACTATACCATAGAAGAGCTCATTATTTTCAATTTAAAAAAATGGAGTGTGGTACTGCTATCCAAAAGGTAGAGTGGAGGAAGGTCAGCTGAAAATTTCTTCAAGAAACAATTTGAAATTTTTCAAATTGGAAATTTCAAATGTGTTTGCAATTATTTCTCCACCAGTGGTGCTGGTGGCGTTATGTTTCAGAAAGTGCCATTAATTGTAAGAGAGTACCACACAGCGTTCTATGAAACTTAAGTCCGTTGAGCACCAGCACCTTCAAAGACAATAAAAATTCCAGCCTGCATTTATCTATCCCCCTGTGAGACGTTACTACAATGGATATTGTATCATTCCATGTGAAATTCTTTGCCTTAATCGTCTCTCATTTATTTGCAATTGTCTGAGGTCAGTTTTCCATTTTGCAGTTGTCAAACAGCTGTCAAATTAAAAGACCAGATCCTGTGTTAATTTACATTTCGTGCTGTTCCATATTAGTACATTTCTTGGCTTAAGTATTTAAATAGTGATTCACATGTCTTAATCAGCCTTTCCATGATTAGCCCATTTTTTCTCCCCACAAATGTCCACCTGCAGATGAAGTATGATACTCTTAACTATCTTTATTCTTTTCTAAGTGTAGTTTTAAACAATTTACATGAACTTTTAACAAAATCACTTGAATTAGCCAGTTAATTACACTTTTCCTTTCACAAGAAGAGAAAATCAAATCAATATAAACATGTCATTCTTACTTCCTTTGTCATGCCTGTTTGCCTCTTTTATCACTTCTGTCAAATTGAAATCTAAACAGTCATCGAACGTAGAATTCTGGATTTGCTTCTAAATATCTGCATAGGAGAGTGTAAGAGTAAAGAACTCAGCGTTCGTTAATAGTTCATTGATCAAAGACTTGTCTCTGGATGTGCCACTGATGTTTTTACAACAAAGTGTCGGAGGCTGCCAGCAAATGACACGGACGCTGTCATCCTCCATGAAAGAGGCGTTAAAAGATAAAGTGAGGTGTCTTCAATATTCTAAGAGTTTATTTGAGCAAAAATCCAGAAGTGGTTAGGGGTGCTCCCCCAGCAAGAACCAAGGAAAGACTTTGCACAGACAGAGGCCAGTAAAACTAGGAAATGGTCTGATTGGCTGTGGCTATCAGGGATCACCTAATTTGGGAACCTGGCTGGCTATTTGTGATTGGCTGTTCTTAGGTGTTGAATCCTTCACCTTGAGACATTTACAGGCTTAGGTTCTGTTTTGGGTATGCATGCTGCTGAGATATTAGAGATATCTCAGTCTAATGGTCTTTTGTTTATTGAATTCAAAAGAGGTCCACTCTAGGTGTTTGAGGAATACGTCGGAGTTAAGTAATTTGATGAAAGAATCACACTCTAAATATAATTCTTAGTGACTTGATAGAAAACACCTTAAATGGTTTTTCTTAAGTATAGCCATTAGAGATTAGTATGTGGTAGCACAAAAATATTCCCATATTATCAATATAATTAACCTTTTGCACTAAGATCATTTTTTTTCCAATCTCTTGTTTCATCTGTTTTTATTTTTTCTTTTGTCCCAATCTCTTGTGTTCTTTTCAGTCATCTTATTTTTAATTGAAGGTAATTGCTTTACAGTATTGTATTGGTTTCTGCCGTTCATCAACATGAATCAGCCATAGGTATACATATGACTCCTCCCTCTTCAACCTCCCTCCCACCCCACCCCACTCCTCTAGATTGTCACAGAGCCCCACTTTGTGTTCCCTGAGTCATACAGCAAATCTCCACCAGTAAGATCATTTTAAGCAGTATTTGTCTAGTCCATGTTTTCCATAGACTTTTGTGTTAGGACTTCATGTAGCCTTTTCTGGGTTTTGATGCCTTCTACTCTCATCTCATAATCCCTCTTTGCTTTCTGTGACACCTTTTTTTAGGTTGCATGTTATGTTTTACACATCCAAATGTTCCCCAGCCTTTGAGCCCCTTTTTGGCTATAAGGGCATTTTTTATTTATCTTAATCCCTGGCGCCCAGCACTCACTGAAGCCTGTTGAATGAGAAAATGAGCTGGCACATGATCAGGTAGCTCAGTGGTCAAAGGGGCCTAAGTCAACATTGTTGCCCTGGGCGTTTGTTATTCTAACCTCATGGCAGCTGTTAGTTAAAAAAAAATCACACTTTACAAGGTAGAGAAGAGGGTAATCCTATTGTTTGTACAGATTGTCTCGGAAACTTATTAGTCATCTTTGAAAGGGTTAGCATTAAGATTGTGATAAAACAAGTTATATTAAAATTGAGTAATACTGCAGGGGCAGATAGAATCAAGCTTAAGTTAATGATGATGTAAAAGTTATTTCTAATAGTACAGTAGGTTTTCTCACACAACACTAATGAGTGTTTATTCCTTTCATCTTTGTCATTCGAAGACTTTTAAAAATTATTCTTCACCAGTTGGTATTACAAAATGATTTGGGAGGTCATGAGTTATGTATTCGCTGTGCTTACAACAAGTAGCTATTAGTGAAAACCTAGTCCACTGATGCATTTCCTCATAGAAACTTCGTGGGGACTTCCCTGGCTGTCCAGTGGTGAAGAATCTGCCTTGCAGTGCAGGAGACTTCACAGCGAATGTTCTGGGTAGTTGAGAGCATCCAGTCCACTCTCAGCCTTCAATACACACTCAGGTTCTATCCTGTCCTGGGGGACTAAGTCCCCACATGCTGTGGAGCAGCTAAGCACACATGCCACAGCTAGAGAAACCTGTGCATCGCAACAGAGACCCGGTGCAGCCAAAAAAAAGAGAAAAAAATTTCATTACCGGAGGGAAAAATTAGATGAAAAATATAGAAGCCCAGACTCTTCACATATCCTGCTGCCCACTCAGCAGTTCAGCTTGGATTTCTCTGAGATGCCAACAGAAAGGCAACTTCTGAAACCCAGCTTCTGGTCTTTCCCCAGAAACCTGCTCTGACTGCCCGTCTCAGCTGCTGTCAGTGCAATTGATGGTTGCTCAGGCCGGAGACTTGGGAGTCATCCACAGTCCCTGGTTTTCTCTCAGACGCCAGATTCAGTCCATCAGGACATTATGCCGATTGTGTACACATACACACACACACACACACACACACACACACACACACACACACACACACACAGAGCTGTAGAGGTTGAGGAGTGGCCGGAGGATGGTTGGTGTGACTTGCCTGGGTTCTGCATAACCTCTCACTGGGATTTGCTGCTTGTCCAGCCTGTTGTCAGCACAAGATTGTCCTACTCCTTGTGACGCCACGGACTGTAGCCCACCAAGCTCTTCTGTCCATGGGATTCTCCAGGCAAGAATACTGGAATGGGTTGCCGTTTCCTACTCCAGGGTATCTTCCCAACCCAGGGATCAAACCCGCAGCTCCTGCGGTTCCTGCATTGTAGGCAGATTATTTACTGAGCCACCTGGGAAGCCCCTGACGTCCCAGGGTGACCTAAAACCTGAGTAAGATCAGCCATCATCTGTTCCAAGCCTGCTAGGGACCCCCCCAGGCCCTGGTGAGCATCCCACCTCCTGCCCCCAAGTTCAGTTTGTTCACATCAACCAACACACTTTTATCATCTTACTTATTTTGAAAAAAATGAAAGTGAAAGTCACTCAGTCCTGTCCGACTCTTTGTGACCCCATGGACTATACTGTCCATGGAATTCTCCAGGCCAGAATACTGGTATGGGTAGCCTTTCCTTTTTCCAGGGGATCTTCCCAACCTAAGGATCAAACCCAGGTCTCCCTCATTGTAGGCAGATTCTGTAGCAACCGAACCACAAGGAAAGCCCAAGAATACTGGAGTGGGTAGCCTATCTCTTCTCCAGCGGTTCTTCCTGACCCAGGAATCTAACTGGGGTCTCCTGCATTGCAGGCAGATTCTTTACCAACTGAGCTATCAGGGAAGCATCTTAGATCTCAAGAAAAGGAAACCAGTCTTATGTTTGTAATGTGTTAATAACAAAACAAGTATGTATTAGTCATTGTACTTTCCTATTTGTCAATGGCCAAAGTTGTCCTGTCATGTCTTTTGTCTATTTTAGCATGACATTTTCTTTTCAAATGACATGTAAAGGCATTTGGTGTGTATAATAATTTGTTGCCGATATTTTTCCAAAACTGTCCTTGATATTTGCCCCTTTATTTACATTTATTTGTTATTTTGGAGTACAGGGAAGCCTTACATTTTTAAATATTCAAAGCTGTCGCTTTGTGATGGTGTCTCCCTTGGGAAGGCTGACTAGAAATGCCTTCTACCTTAAAAAAAAAAAATAGGTTATGAGGTGGTGATTTAACTTAATATGGTTTTAAATTGTTAGCTTGTCCTTCCAGGGATCATTTTGAACTGCCAGTCTTAAAATAGCTACCATTCTATTTTATTTGGATTTATTTCTGTTTCACTAATCTGTTCCTTCTGTTGTTTCCAAAACCACACCCTTTAAAGAAGCTTATTGTTATAATGTATTTTGATATCTGTGAGGTCAGGGGTAACTCTCTTGCAGTGCAATTCTTTTTTCGAGACGTTCCTTGGGTGCTTCTCATCAGTTTATTAGGAGAAGGCAATGGCACCCCACTCCAGTACTTTTGTCTAGAAAATCCCATGGACGGAGGAGCCTGGTGGGCTGCAGCCCATGGGGTCACTAAGGCCGACACGCCTGAGCGACTTCACTTTCACTTTCATGCATTGGAGAAGGCATTGGCAACCCACTCAGTGTTCTTGCCTGGAGAATCCCAGGGATGGGGGAGCCTGATGGGCTGCAGTCTGTGGGGTTGGTTGCACAGAGTTGGACATGACTGAAGCAACTTAGCAGCAGCAGCAGCAGCAGCATCAGTTTATTATTTCAGATGAAGTTGAGAATCATTGTTTTGAAGTATTTTTAAGAAATGGGGTTTTCATTAGAACTGCATTGTATGTGCAGATTTATTTGTGGAAAAGGCATCTTTGCACTATTCAGTCTTCTTATCCAAAAGCATCCCCCAGCTCCTAAAACTATTTGCTAATCTGCCTACAATGCAGGAAACCCAGGAGGTCTGATCTTGGGGTTGGGAAGATCCCCTGGAGGAGGGCATGGCAACCCACTCCAGTATTCTTATCCAGAGAATTCCATGGACAGAGGAGCCTGGCGGGCTACAGTCCAAGGGGTCACAAAGAGTCGGACACAACTTAGCAACTAAGGGCAGGAAGGTACAGATTTAACATGAAACAGCATTAGCTAGACCAGCCAACGTGCAGATGGATCCCAGCTCCAGAAAGTTTAAGATATAGGGGAGAAAAGCACATAGAAGAATCAAAGAAATACATGGTTTTTTTTTTTTCCCCTGTTTGTTCACACTTTATATTCTTAGTAAATGTAATTTCTAAACTTTAGACCTTTTCCCTTTTTTTAATGTTCATTCCTAAGTTTTCTCAGTCAGCTCTTAGATTTTCAGTTTCTTTAAAATCAAGTCCCAGAACTTCCCTAGTGATCCAGTGGCTAAGACTCCATGCTCCCAAGGCAAGGGGACCGGGTTTAGTCTCTGGTTAGGGAACTAGATCCCACATGCCACAACTAAGACCCAGTACAGTCAAATAAATAAAAAATCAAGTCCCATTTTTTCCCTGTTTTTCTGTCTCCATCTACCTGTACTCAAGCAGCTTTTTTTTCCTCTCATCCAAGTATGTTGTCATGTCTTCTTTTACTTCTTTTATGTAATAAGAGTAAAAAGCAAATACTTTCCAAAGATTACTTTTGTTATTCCTGGTAGGATTTTTTTTCGAACGTACATTCTACTACCTCTCGGTACTGTTTCCACTGTTCGTGTGGGCAGGTTTCAGCGGCCCTACTGGTATTTCCCCCATTTATTCCCCACTCAGCTAACAGAGGTCTCTGCAGCCCAGATCTGCCCTGGTGCGGGCTATACAGAGTTTCACTTGAAGCTGCAGGTATAGTGATTTGCCACCATGGGTTGTCTCCCCATCCCACCAACTCTGCTGTTGGGAGCTCTTCTTCTGCCCCCGGGTGGTATCTCCTGGTCCTACTTCCCATATTTTATGTAAGTTTGTAGTTGATGCCTTTATGGAAGCAACTGGTTCATGTGTTCAACTTGTTTTCAACTGTTTTGTCTTGTATATGTTGATGTCAGTCGCTGGTAAAATGCAGATGGTCATAATGACATCTGCCTGTATCATGTGGTGGCACTGGAGACGGGCAAATGGAACATTATTTCTGTTCTTGCAGCCTAGTGGGACATCAATACTCCTGTGCGTGCGTGCTAAGTCGCTTCAGTTGTGTCTGACTCTTTGTGACCCTATGGACTGTAGCCCGCCAGGCTCCTCTGTCCAGGGATTCTCCAGGCAAGAATACTGGAATGGGATGCCATGCCTTCCTCCAGGGGATTTTCCTGACCCAGGGATCGGACCCGCGTCTCCTGCACTGGCAGGCAGATTCTTTACCACTAGCGCCACCTCTGAAGCCCAGGAAGTAGATACATACATGGGTAACTTGGGTTGAAGGTAAAAAATAAGAGAAATAAAGTTGCATAGGATGTCTCAGAGGAAAGATGGTCTCAGGCTTCTAGAGGTTTAGCTTGGTAGAGTGTTCAGGATTTGAGGCTGAGGAGAGGATGGATCCAGTTGGAAGAGGTAACCTGAGCCGGGGCATTGCACAGACGTGACTCGGCCATACGGAGAGAGGAGATCTCTGATGGCAGGAGACAGAGGGGGAAGTCTTTGGTCGCAGACCAGAGCCAGGCCATCCGGTGTCAAGTGTCTTCAGTCGGGTCTGCTTCAGTAGCAGAGTCACTGACTGGGAAGAGCCTCGAGGTGAGTGGCCAGTTAGGGTATTGTCACCACGGCCCCAGTGACTTAGGAAACAGGAACCTCAGAGATGGTGCTGATAATAAGGACAAGGAAATGGATTTGGCAGAAAAAGGGGCCTTCGTTCTGAGAAATTAGTTCACGCCGAGCTTTGACTGTACTAGCATGCAAATGCATCTGCCGGCCTGGGTGGCAGCCACGGCGCTGAGACTAGACTCCCCTTCCTCCAGGGACACTGAGGCTGAGAACCTTTGGTGAGCTCTGGCAGCCTCCGACATGAAGTCGCCGTCACCCCGCGGAGCCCGTCAGTAGCTGCCGTCTGTGATGTCTCTGAGTCCTTGCTCCCCTACTTTTCATAGTTTGTCATAGTTTTATCATAGTTTCTTTGCTTAATGTTTTAAAAACAGTGAAACTCAAGAGATGTTTAATACAGTTATAAGTAAGACTGTGATGAGAGGAAATATTTTTCCTGGACTTTTTTATGGTGAGGAAATGATCAACAATGCTTTTTCATAAAATTGGGGAAAAAATTTTTTTTCTAAGAGACGCCAAACTTTCTCTTTAAATCTCTTTAAGTAGTTAATTCCCTAACTTCTGCTTTCATGGAAATTTCAAAAATGTTAAATTAGGCTGTGCTAATTTTAGGCACGTTGGTTGCCTGAAGATCATTTCTTACGCATTCTTACTCTCATTTGATGCCCCAGTGTGGTGGTCGGGGGACCACAAACTTGTTAGTTGCTGATCTGATGAGTGTGGGTCATGTCAGTGGGAAATGAACCTGGTCAGCTGGCAGCCTTCGTTTTGGATAATTTTTCTTTCTGTAGATGTTTTTTATTGGCACGTGTCCAATTTGACGAGGGAGCAGTGAGGAAGATGGTAGGAGGCCTGCTTCTGTAAGGGGGATTGTGCTTGTGGGTGTCCATGAACTGTCAGGAAAGCTCATCTCCTTCTAAGAACCTCGCCATTATCAGAGCTGTAAATACGGGACTAACATTTAACTGCTGGATGCTGTCCCTTTTCTCATTCCACACAATTCTATCTGTTCGGGTGTGTTCCCAGTAATCTGCTTTCATCTTCCATCTAATCGGCTTTTGATGTTGTTTAGTCGGTCAGTCCTGTCCAGCTCTTTACGACCCCATGGACTGTAGCCTCCAGACTCCTCTGTCCATGGGATTTCACAGGCATGAATTCTGGAGAGGGTTGCCATTTCCTTCTCCAGGAAATCTTCTTGATTTCATGGATCAAACCTATGTCTCCTGCATTGTAGGAGGATTCTTTACCACTGAGCCACCTGGGAAGCCCCTATCTAATCTGTTACTAGATTGATTTTGAGGGTTGGTTCCTGTCCCCACTGAAGCAGTATGAATGTCATATGCCTCAGGCCAGGGTCACCCTGATTCTGCCCCTGTGCCCGCCGAGGTATACCTCTACCCCTAAGTTCTTGTGACTCCTTCTTTGTCAAGGAGTTTATACTTTAAATAAATATATATTCAGATACATAAATTTTTTTTTTCTCTGCTTCTGGCCTGCCAGGCCTCCAGGTGACTCATTGCTTCCTCCAACTTCAGCTTGTTGTTCCACAAATAACCATGATCATAATGACGCTAATAATAGCATCACTTTAGGTCGCCAAGCACTTTATGTCCATCATCTGATTTTATCTTGGTAGCAACCCTGTAAGCCAAGTCTTGTTTTCACCACTAGACAGATGAGAAAATGGATACTCAGGAACTTCCCTGGTGGTCTGGTAGTTAAGAATCTGCCCTTCAATGCAGAGGACTCTCATTCAATTCCAAGTTAAAGTAGAAAATTTAAAAAGAGAGCAGATGTTCAGAGAAGTTAAGTGATTTGTCCTAGATCACTTGGCCAAATGGCAGAACTGGAAGTCCTTCCAGTTTTGCCTGAGTTTAGAGCCCTCTCTTGAGCCTGACTCACCCACCAGATTTCCGGCCTTGCTTCGACTAAACCTCAAAACCTGGAACACCTGGTCCCAGAGTCTTAACTGCCCCTTCACCAGCAGTGGTCTCTGGATCTGCCCTTCTCCTCTGGGGTTTCTACATGAGGACCGGAAGCCTTGCCCCATCTGTCTGCTTTCCACTCTCTCCTTGTAATGGAGGTCTTCTAGGCTCAGGGCTGACTGTAGTCTTGGTTGGTAGCAGTGACTGTCTGGATGCTTTGAGGAAGAAAGATGCCCTTGGCAGACTGAAGGAAGTCCTGCCAAGTGACCGGGGTGGCTGAGACTCAGCCTGTCAGTCATCATGAAAGCCAGGGGCTGGAGGGTCCACTGGCCATCATACCACTGACTCAGTAAACCATATTGAATTAAGTATGCATCTGCCAGAAACCAGCTAAATCCACCCTGAACCCTAAGAAGTTGAGCTAATGTTTCCAGCACTTGTCTTTGTGGGAGCTGCCCCTACATGGGGCCTTCCTGCTGTAAGAAGGTCTTGAGCGCAGAAGCCAAGCCCATCCAGCTTCTGGAGAGGATGTGGATGGAGAGAGGGCTGAGGGTGAGCACTGCCTGGCTTTTCGGGGGCTCCTCACGGTGCACCGAGCTGTCACCTGAGCCCATCTTTGGTCTCCCCCGACCCCAGCTCTCTGAGGTGCAGGGAAGGGGGCTGAGCAGGAGCACAGCTCAGGATCCTGAGACTCAGAGTTGAACTCATCGTGCCGGGGGCACCAGAGCCCAAACTCGGCCATCATTTCTCCCATCACAGCACCTGTCCACCTGTTCACAGGGCGTGCAGTGAATGTTTGGTCTGGGGAGGCGACAGTTTTGGAGCTTTTCTCTTAAGCTGCAGGTTCAAAATCTTTCATCATGAATCTGAATTTCCCCAATCGTAACTCTCTTCTCAGCAGCCTCAACACAGTAATTAAGACTGTTGGAGTCTAGAAGTGGACTCACATAGGTCATATTATTGATGCACAAGCTGTGAAAATGAAAGCTTTTCTCAGAACTCAAGCCTTTTTTCCCGGAGCGGATAAAGTAGCCCAGAAAAGGATGGAGACATACGAAACTAATTTGTCTGATTCAAAAGAAAAATTTTATACCAATCATAAAACTAGGAAGGCAGTTTATAAGGAAAGACATTCAATAGAGAATGTGAATGTTATTTCTGTGGTCTGTTTGGTATGACATGCTAATGCAAATTGTGTATCCCAAAGAAACTGTGAAGTTGAGGAAGAAATCCCCTCTCCTCCAAGTTAGGCAACGTGAGACAGTGGGATCAGGGCATCCTATGCAGAGAGCAGAGTTCTCATGCTCACGGGGGTAAGGAAGGGCACAAGCCTGCGCACAGCAGGTGCCTGCAGTGTGTGTGCAGAGCCCTTTAAGGATCTCTCATCAGTCTGTTTTAAGTCAAATCATATGATGTGCAGACGTGAACCATTGGCCCTTCACTGTCAAGTGGTTTTCCCTCTTCTCCTTTTTTCTCCGTGCCCACGTCAGTGTTACCCAGCTGTGAAACTCGACTCGCCCAGTGTTGCTAAAAAGCAGATCCAGTGTTTACAGCGGTTACAGTTGACTGCATGGGGTTGGTTTCACGTCTCTCTCATGCTGCTGTCACAGTGGGTCTCTAAAGAATAAATCAGGTACCTGACTCTGGTTTTCTGCTATAAATAGGTCAGTTGTTGCATCAAATACTGCAGAGTGACCACTCTGTTAGACTCGGACAGTTCCATCCTAGCTGTAGAAAGAGGTGCTTCATCTCTTGAACTTGGCATAGACTTTGTGAATTGGGGGCAGCCCCTTTAGAGAGACTGGTATTTAGTGTTTTTCACACATCAGTGCCTCTCCATCAAGGACGGAGCAGTGGGGGAAAGTTTCAGTGAAGTGCACCTTCTTCTAAGAATCCACCAGTAGTTTTTTCCCCTGATTTCCATGAACGGGGGTTACCATGAATTGATCTAGAGTTGATTATTTTTTCCCACTTTGCTCAGAACATGAGCTTGGAGGTATTGCCACCTGGCCTGCCGGCCTTTGTTGGTGGCCGTTGGTCCCTGTGGTCCATGTCACACGTGTCATTTGTTAATGGGCCTCTTGATACTTAGGATGGGGATTCATCTCATGGCACCTGTTGTTAGATGATTACTTGTGGGAATTACATACAGAGGGGACATGTCTGTCAGGGTCTTGCTGTCAGGGGTCCAGTGCCCAGCACCCTGCACACTCCGGGTGCCCCTCAGCTTCCCTGCCCGCCTCTCCCTGCACTGTTCAAAGTGGAATCTCCATTCTCACTCTTAGCAGCCATGTGAGGGTTGGATGTTTTCAGTCTGTGAATGTGGCAAACACCAGGGAATTTTGTTGTTGTTTAATGTTGAATCAGAACCAGTCTATAAGTTATACATGAAAATAAGTGTTCCCCAATTTTAGAAATGTTCCTTTTTGTGTAGAATTGTTCCAATCTCATTCTTTCTCCTACTGCGTTATCAGTTTTCACTTTGGTTTGAAACCCAATAGAAAATGGCCAGTAAAAGCAGGTGACAAATTGATTTATGAGACGCTGGTTGGGTTTCTTCCCCCCTGAAATGTGAACAATGAAACGTGAACTTCATCTTTAAATGTATTTACACAGGTTGTCACTGATGAATGCACATTGGTAAAATAGCCCCAGGAATGTTTTTATCCTGTCACCTCCAGTTGAAACGTTTCACGGGGGCCATAGTTTTCAGCACACTCTGAAAATAGCAGGCTCTGCTCCTGCAGCTGATAGAAGGTGACAGCGTGCCCTTCTGGTACCACGTTGTCATCTTATTAATAAAAATGTAATAAGGTTCCTGAAACCAGCAAGAGTGAGGTTTTAGGTGCTTATTGGTGATTCTCACAGCGTTCAAGCCATTCCTTGCCAAATTAGCCTTGGACCAAGGAGGTTCATTGAAAGAAAAACATTTGGGCTATTGAAAAATAAAGTTTTACTTCCATACCAAAAACCACATTGTAAAATTTAAAACATGTCCAGAGCCAGACGATGAAATGCAGCTCTTTGGGGAGGAAAACAAACTGGAGCAGGGATTACAAAGGGAAATGCCTAGACTTTGAAGAGCTGAACCAGGCCTCCGGAGCCGAGGCCTGTGCGTCTCCACATCCATTGTCCAGCCCCTGAGAAGGCTTCACAGCGAATGTTCTGGGTAGTCGAAGGCATCCAATTCACTCTCAGCCTTGAAAATACACGTCAGCCCTTAAGTCGGGTAGACAGCAGCACTAATCATATTAAGCACAGTGTCTGAACTCACAGTGAATGCATAATTAACACATTGTTTTAGGAGACCCCATGTATGAGTCAAGGGCAGGCCTCCACTCCCAGTCCTGCAGGCCAGGAGGGGGCCGTTCCTGGGGCAGCCCCTACCACCACGGCCAACGCCTGGGCGCTAAATCTATTTTGTTACACCTCTAATAGGAGCCAAAGCCATCAGACAACCTCCATTAAAGTGTTTGCCACGGAGAGCCCTCTCTGGGATTGTAAATGCTAATTCAGTGTCAATTAGAAAAATGCTCCCAGCAAAACACCACGATTAATAAGGGGGTACTTTTGTTGATTCATCGCTGGTTTTTTTTTTTTCCTGCCCCTCATTCCTTATAAGGATGCATCTTTCATTACTTTCTATTTATTATTTTAAATATGTTTAGCTCGAAGGCACTTTACCATTTTATCTTTCTTTTAAAACGTAGCCAAATGTTTACTTCTCCATCAATATCCATTTAAACTTAAGCCATTTGGGTCTCACTAATTCAAATTCCTTTAGTGGGCCCATTGAATAAAAGGTTCAGTGTATAAACTCTTGAATTACGGCATTCAAACATACTTTTAGAAGTTTTTGATTTCTGTAACCCTCTTCCCCGTTTTGAAGATGTGTAGTATGTATTCTTTAAAAAATAAATGCAGCTTCGATAAACATCCTGTTACCACAACTGATTAACTGAAAGTAAATCTTTTTCTCTTTGCAGCTCTCAGGCTCTATACAGATGTGTTTAAATGCTAATAGGGCCTTCTGTACTTTTATTGGCGTGCATTTTTTAAGCCATTTAACTGAGCCAAGTGCGTTTAATGGTGACAGCGGTCACAGTTCTGTGTTTTTTCCTTCGGATGAAAATCATCGTTGTCGAGCTCACTCTTAGGGGAGTAGGGGGCTGGGGCTTGTTGGGTGGGATGGCAGCAGGGTATAATTCGATAGGGCGAGCTTGGTAATATTCCTTGGGTAACATGGTGTTTGATTCTCTCAAGCACTTGCAGTATTAAAATCTCTACATATTTTGCTCCCTGTAATGTTTGATCAGTGTTTAAAATTGCAGGGAAATATTTAAGTATGATTCAGTATGGGCATTATGGAAATATGCCAAATCATATTGATTTGGTTTCTGACTTGGTTTTAACTTTAGAAGAACTAGATTGTTGATAACTGTAATTCATCTTCCCTTAAATGATCGAATCCTGTGTCTGGTGCAGAGGACTGAACGTCTCAGGCTTTGTATTTAAATCTTTGAAACATAATCTTGAAAGAAAATGGTTTAATTTGACCAAGACTATGGTATAAGTTTTGAATTAACTTCAGCTCTTTTAAAGAGAGTTCATTTTAAAGTAGATTATGGAGCAATGTATGAATTGCTTTCTGCTACTAAATCAACTTCTCTACTGTAGGTATATGTTTTCGTGAGTCTAATGTTTGGAGTAACTTATTTTCTGAAGGCTGTTCTTCCTGTGTCTACTTTCCTGGTAGTAAAGTTAGATACCATTGAGACATTCGAATGGGATCGGCCACAACTCTGCCATAATAAGCATATTTCAGCTATTTATTATTCTTTCCTCAATTTTCTGATGTTTTTACATACTGATGGTGAAGAGGGAGAGATAAGATATATTCTAATGTAAAACCTTAACATTTATAAATGAAAATAAGCCAGACTCACTTTAAATACTTTCTCCCTAGAGGAAGTTTTAAGATCATTGAAGAAAAGTTCAAATGCAGTAAATACATTCTACTTCTTATATTCAGATAGGTCAAGACTAAGAACTAGTTATCTGAGCTAGTGAGTTCTATTAAATAAAGATGTTATGTATGTGAGTGTGCTTCACTGAGAATTTATGCATTTTGCCCTATGTTTAAATTATTAATATTCTGTACTTAAAGATAAAAAGTAAAATTTTTTTGTCTTGCACATTTAGGTATTGTTCTATTAATTACATGCTATTGAGAAGTTACTCTTTTGCCCTCAGGTACCAAAACAGTCTGGTAACAGGGCCACATCAAAGTTAGCACCACCTTCAGAAATATTTTTAATTTGTTCAAAAGTTGCATTTTTAATAGTAATTGAATCTTTGTGTGTGTGTGGTTTTTAAATTACAGCTTGGAACCTTAAAGCCCTAACCAGTACCTCAAATTTGTTGCAGATGCTGCATATAAATCTGATTTATCTTTTTTTTTTATGGTATAAACATTTTCTGTTTAATTTTACTCTTTTTGATACCTCTCATAGTTTAATAAGCAATTTCACTTAACTGAATTTTTAATTAAAAAAAGATATGAAAAATTACCATATGCTTATGAGTAGATTTTAAAGCACAAAAGGATTATAAATTAATGTTGTTTCATCTACAGTTTAGTGCTATAGTTTTGAGCATTTGCATTTTCAGCTGTAATCTTTTTTTCCTTTAGTTTATTATATACTTACAAGCTAAAACGTGAGCTCTGAACTTTCTCATTTGACAAAAAGCTTTTCCTGCAATCATTAGTAAAAAGCACTAAGTGTCAGATATCTTTGTTTCAGCTATGACTTGATTATAATTCATGCTTATTACAATTCTTATACTGTTTTATATTTCTGAACAGAAATAACTTCACAAATATTCTTTTGGTGAGAATAAACCATCAAAATTGAGTAACTTATGATACAAATTATGAATTTTCCAAATAGAATGTGCCTATTTGGGGATTCTCAATTTTTTTTTTTTTCGCATGCGTGAATTCTTGTAAAAATGCTTTCACCTCAAATATTTAGATAATTAAATAAAAAGGTTCTTGGAGGAGGCGGGCAGGGTGCTTTGAGAGGGGTCAGTTAAGTACATTACAGATGGATTTATGATTGTACAGCTGGACTGAGTTACGGCAGGAGTACAGAACCCAAACAAAAGTGTTCAGCTTTAAGAAGAGTGTATCTCAAGGTGCATTTCTAAAATCTGTATTTCTACATTTATTTTCTTTTAAGCACCCGTTTTGCATTAGTAAAAATAAATCTTTTTCTGTAGATTTAAGATACAGCCAGGCACATCAGGCTTCAGTTTTAGTTTGCACAAATGAAATTTCTTCCCTTTGATGAAATACTACTTTTGTTTTTCTGCATCACTGTTTAAATAATGTAAGCTTTCCTCAGCCGATGAACCCCTTGCCATGAAGAACTATTTATTCAAGTTCCCAGTTTCTCCTACCTGAATCCCGTTGTTTGATTTCTAGTTATACACATACTGTCTGAATCAGCTTAAAACTTCCTGTGGTATTTGCGTCCTTTATAATCTTTGCCAGGATCTTACTCTTTGTGGTTATGTAGGAGAGCTATTTTTATTTTAGGCTTATCTGAGTAAACCAGCTTCTTTCAGCCTCCTATATTTTTGTTTGCCTTTACCCTGTTTCCTCAAGGCCCTTTGAGAAAAACCACTCGTAATCGCCTCAATCATTTTCTTCATTGTGCTGTAAGCCACGTGCCCCTTTAGCAAAAGAGGTGAAGATGCAGCCTTTTGGTGCTCAACAAAAGCAAACTTTCTTATGTGAAAAACACGTCTGCAGGAAAGTCCACTTTTGCAGAACTGTTTTAGCAAGAGGTCAGGATGACTCTGGGTGAAATAGAGCCAAATAGGATCAGTGGCTTTGTTTTTATTTATTAAAAAATAAAGATTGTAAGCCTCCTCCTTTTTCAGCCTGAAGATCGACTTGTATAGGAAACCTGTAGTCGCATATTGAGAAGCCAACATAAATTAGTGTGTGATACTCCTTAGTCCCAGGTGTGCACTCCTGTGAGCCCAGCATCTTCTCGCATCTCCTCTTCTCCTGGGGGAGTGGAGCGAACATGCTGAGGTCAGCCCCTGCCAGTCAGGCGTTCCAACAGAAGTCAAGGAAGTAAAATCCTCTGGACATAAGTGGAGAGTTTTTACTCCCCAGTTAAATAGCACTGAAGAAGTAAGTATCCTGTGAATGAATGTGTTGTACCTCCCTCAGAATAATTCCTCCCTCCTGGGAAAACAGGCTCCCCAGGTGGCTCAGTGGTAAATAACCCACCCACCTGCCAATGCAGGAGACTCGGGTTCAATCCCTGGGTTGGGAAGAGCCCCTGGAGAAGGAAATGTCAACCCAAGTATTCTTGCCTGGAGAATCCCATGGACAGAGGAGCCTGAGGGGCTGCAGTCCATGGGGTCACAGAGAGTCGGACATGACTGAGCGACTAACACTTTCACCTTTACTTTTCTGGGATAATGTCGTTCCCATAATTGTAAACTATTATTACAAGTCAAGGCATTATTTTATCCTTGTTATTGAGTAATTTTGCCTTTTTTAAGATAAAAATCTCGGTAACGTTCATCAGTGATTGGAAGATTTGAAGCCCAATCACTGCCTCTGTAATGAGCATCTTGTTTTTAATAGACAAAAGCCCATGTAATAATATACTGGTGAAGGTCACAAGTTTGGGAGCAGAACAGTCCTAGAATCAAAGACCAGCACCACTTAATAGGGGTGTTTATATGTCACTACCCACGAAACCCCAGTTTTCTCACATAGAAACTGAGGCCTTTAACATCTACACTGTAGAATTTTTCTCCAAGAATTCAGTGAGGCCTGTTGGTTTTAGAACTTCCTCCTTGGTTGTCGTCCTCACCATCACACTTGTTTTCTTGGCCATTGTCTCTGTGGTCCTCACTGTCTTCGGCCGTCTCCCATCTTAAAATTGTAAACATCTTCCTCACAATTAAATACACCATCTCTCAGCTTAATGCAATAAATAGAAGACAGAGGGTGCAAGTTTTAGGCACAGATTTTCCTTTAAAGTTTCTCTGGGGATTTCCCTGGGTGGGCTGGTGGACTCTGGGCTTGGGAAACTAAGATCTGCTTGTCACAAGCTGCAACCAAAAAAAAAAGGTTTCTCTGATCACTAGTAAAGTAGCTACACTTTCCATACACATGCACACACACTCACTCACTTGGTAAATATGCGAGAAGACTCAATAAAATATTTAAATACCTTTAGTAGTAAAAAAAAAAAACCTATTACTACCGTTGAGACAAAAACAGTAGGACAACCAAAGTCAAATGCAAGAAGGTAGAAAACCACACTTGATAACAGCTCAGATTTTCTATTTGTCAGCTGATGTACAAAAGTTAGAGTTTATATCACAGAAGACCATTTTGGGGGCATCAGACATGTATAATGTGCACAGACATCCTTGGTGGTCCCGTGGTTAAGACTCTGAGCTCCCAAAGCAGAGGGCATGGGTTCAATCCCTGGTCAGGGAACTCTGATCCCGCATGCCTCTTGGTGCAGCCAAATAGAAAAAACTGTATAATGTACAAGAAGGGACGTCAAGGCATCGAAGACTATGTGTGAAATTAGAAGAATGAGTTCTCAGGACCCATTGGTTCCCATAGAGCCTAACGGTCCACTTTAAACATAGGGATAAAAACCTTGTGTGCAGGGCCACTAGTTGGCAGACACTGGCTGTTAACCTATGGGTTGGTAAATGAGGCAGCCTCTCCCCATCCCATCCCCACCAACTCAGGACTTCCTGGACCTGAGGAGGGGAAGGGAGGAGGGCAGCATCCCTTTGGATTGGCCCCAGGTCCATGCTGTATTGGTGGTTAAATATTTTTAATTGCCCCCACTATGTATCACTGACATGCTGTGGTTCAAAACTTGGCATCAACAAGTCTTTATAGCAAAAAAGGACCTGCGTTTTATGCAGTTAAATCTTAGCCCAAGAGAAGATCTAGAAGCAACCAAACAGGATATGACACACAGAGACAAAAAATGGCACAGACCTACCCGTCTTCATTTTGCCTAAGGTTTATAGAAACGTGTGTATGCAAAAACACTTCCAAGTAAAATAGTGTATGTGAAAACATTATGTAAGCTGTGAAATGCCACTTAAAGATAATTTATTAATGAACCTTTGAGGCTGAAAATTTTCAAACATTCCATGATAATAGGTTGATTCAAATTAAAAAACTGTTGAATGCCGAGTTCAAGGTGAGGATAAATAAGCATATAGCATATGCCCGCTGAAGATGCTGTAACTACACGCTTCCTTAATTAACCCATGCAGCAGCTTGGAGTGCGAGTGCCAGGTATGATCGTCCTGTTATAGAGCCCAGGAAACAATTTGAGGAGACACAGAAAGCCCTGCCTTAGCTTGTGTTTCCTCTCTGTTCCCCGGCTGATTTCTTACACCCAGAGGAACTTCTCTGCCTCTGACTTTTCTCCTTTCACGGTCCCCTTTTTTGTGGTTTAGTCCTTCAGTCGAGTCCAACTCTTTGTGACCCAATGGACTGTAGCCCACCAGGCTCCTCTGTCCATGGGATTCTCCAGGCAAGAATCCTGGAGTGGGTTGCCGTTTCCTTCTCCAGGGGATCTTCCCGACACAGAGATTGAACCCGAGTCTCTTGCATTGGCAGGTGAGTTCTTTACTGCTGAGCCACCTGGGAAGCCCCCTTGAGAACCTAGGGAGATGTTAAAACTGCCTCCATGTCTAGCGGGACCCCTTAGCCAAAAATCAAGGGAGTAGGAGAGGAAAGTTCCAATTCACAACTCATTTTCCTCAGGGAAACTTAAGTCTTTACCCCTGGGAAGGGGCTCTCTTCTGGGCTCAGCTTTTCCCAGGGAGTTAAGGTCGCTGAATGTGACCAGGTGATCACATTCTACCATCAAATATGCTGGCCAGAGCCAAGGGCACAGATGGCATTCCATTTCAAATACTCTAATGTCAGTAATTCAGAAAGCAGTGATATTTAAAAAATTATGAAACAGGTTTTTCCCTGAAAATTGCTATACAGCATCCTATATTGTCACCATGGGACAGCAGTAAATGCACAGGAGTGTTTAAACAGACTCAGTGCCTGGAAGAACGCTGCTTTGTAAGTTGCTGACGTTCATCAGCGGGGAGAGTGATTACAAAGGAGATTCTGAAACCAAAGTCAGTAGCTTGTTTACAGAGTCCCTTTCACTCAGAGGGTTTTCCAGCTAAAAAAAATGAGGGGATTAAATGATAAAATGAAGAACCACTGAGTTGTTTACAACTTCCTTCTAACTAGACATTTCCTTAAGGATCTATACATTTTCATCCATTGTATATATATTAAAAATGCTTAAGCCTGCTTTTGTCTGGGTTTCCTTCTCCATAATATTCCTCCATCCTGCGTTAGAATTTAATCACGAACAAAATGCCACATCATTCTTTATCCAAACATCATGAAATCATTGCAGATGAAATGAGGAGATAAAGTAATTGGATTAGAAATGGGTGGTTTAAGTTTACACCATTTTATTATATCAGGAATTTTTGATATTTGAGACGTAGATTTCCACAGCTGCGCGATCACTTGTGCCTAAGATACTTATATGAAACCAGGTTCTGTGCTTTTGTTATTTTAAATTCCGAGGGAAGATAAGTATAGATGGTCAAACTATTCACCTGAGAAAGTTTTATCCGAAGTTAAACAACTGATGTATTACTTTTAAGCAACGTGGAGGTATGATCCTTTATACGTTAACTTGATTCTCTGCTTTCTCTTACTTTGGGTTTATAAGCAATTTGATGAATGGTCATCATGGTATATGAGCATAATAGTTTTTTTTAAATTTTCCATCCATAATGCTCTCCTGATCTTTTAAAAAAAATTTATGTATTGTTTTCCATATTGCAGTTATTTTGGCCTATTGTAGAGTAGTTTTTTGTAAAGTGTTGCGTTTTCTGTAAGATATACGCTTAGTTTAGCCTCTAACCTATTAAGTCATTTGAGAAGAAAAAAAGTTGTTTGTTGTCTTAAGAAACTATATCAAAGAATAATCCTGGTTATTTTTACTTATTCTGTGCTTATGTTGATGCTGAATCATAGCATAAGAAATCTTTAGATAGTAGAGAAAAAGTATGCACTGTTACTGTAGACATCAAATATTGAAAGAATTTTGTCATTAGAACTTTTTAATCATTCTTATTTTGAGTTTAGTTCATTTTAGATTTAGTTCCTTAAGAAAATAGTACAATTCAGTCAACTGGAAATTTTGCTGAACTTTTTTTTAAGCTGGAAATAAATATAAATTTACTTAATTCTTCATAATATTATTTTTTATTTATCTTCATAATATTAATCAAAAAACTAAAAAAGATTGTCTAAATAATTTTGTAAATATAACTACAATGAATAAATTATTGTGGGAAGAAAAGATATGTTAAAAATAATCCTCAAATATGGTTTTATTTGTACTTTTAGCTACCATCTTATATTAAACAGAGACTAAGAAATGGAAGGAGAGAGGACTGTGGAGTCTAACCTAGCAAATCTCTTGTTTTAGATAAAGAGAAGTCAAGAAATTCCATCTTATTCTTGATTTTGATAATTAAAAATATATAACTTAAATTTTTTGTGTGTTGTGAAAATAAGCAGGCAAAATGGAAAAAAAAATAGCAGTGAAGCAAATACAATACAAAGGACAAACACAAAGACTAATAATTTCTCATATTTTTTCTTTTTCCTTTCATGTAATTTCCTCTCAGCCTCTTGCAGGTTAGTTGATTGGACTGCAGTGCCAACCATGGGAAAAGCCAGTTTTCTTTCTTTAATTTATTTATTTTTAATTGGAGGATAATTACTTTACAATATTATGTACTTTTTAAGTTAAAAATGTGTAGTGCGGTAACTCCTGTAGCTTCCCCCTCTGTTGAGGGGATGTGTGGTGCTTGTAAAATTCTTTCCAGAAGGACTAGGTGAAGCTTGGGTGAATATGAATTTGAAAAACTCACCTAGAATTTCCCAGCAACTTATTAAAAATAAGCCACTTATTCTCTAGGTTTCTTAATAAGAAATGATAGAATAAAACTTTTAAAACTTCATATTTTAGTAACTAGACTTTGTATCCATCTAGTTGGATTGGGCTACAGGTTACTTTTGTACTTTCCATGAAAATAAAAAATCAAAGATGTCATAACTGTAGTTTGTTGAATGTATTTTTTAAAATAACTAGAAATATTTTAGTAACGCCTATTTAGGACTAAATAAGTGAATTGTTACTAAATTACTTCTGTGACATACAATAAAGGCAGTTTTGAGGGAACCTCTGGTTATCCATTAATCTGTATTATTGCAGCTACAGTTGAATTGTACTAATGTACTAACTAGATTTGTGAAAGGGTCAATTTATGGAATATTTCTGAAGAAATCCAATATTATTTTTCAAATTAAATCAGAATAGTAAAGTACTTGAAGAGCTTCTTTTAATTAGAGTCATCTTTGAGTGTGAGCACTGTGTGTTTATATGCCCTTATCATAGCTGATGGTGTGATTCACTGAATTAACGAAAATGGTCTGTAATTTTACTCTATGTGTAATACAGAGTACTTGACAAAATATTAATATATTTGAAGACACTTAAACAGTTGGTATCAAGGATTTTAAATTCCTGCTGTCACTACCAACACCAAATATTATTTAAAATGGTATTCTATAGGATGAAAGAGTTTTCTACATGGATGTCAGTTTCACCCTGATTCCAGTATGGATGATGGTAAGAATGACTAAGTAAAGTTTAAATTCATGAAACTTTTATCAGAGTTGAAATCGAGGAAGGAAACATCCTTTTTTAAAAAAAAAATTTGTAATTCAGATTTTTCATTAATTCTAATAAAATCTTAATTCACGCAGTTTTGATCTGCAGTGACTTTGGGGGGCATAAGTGAGGCTCTGCTCTGTTACCATATAGAAATCTTTTCTCTTTGTAAAACGTGACATAAATGCTGAATGACTTAACTTTTACAGAGAGGAACCTTGGTGTTCACCACGGTTCTTTGAGAAGGTGTTAAACTGTAAATACTAATAATTTTTCATTTACTTGTAATTAAAAGACTTCATAATATAGACTGCGTAATGTCTTCAAATTCAACAGATGTTAATGTCTGAAGGGAAAAGCAATGATTCTTCACAATCCATTCCATCTAGATCTTTAAAGAGTATAGTTTTTCACATTTCATCCAGTCGTCTCTGACACTTGTGACCTTTTGGAATATTATTGATGATATGCTTACATGCTTGTTAACGAATTCTTAAAGAAAATCGAGATAAAAATGCAAAGTTACAGTCTCTGCTTTAGTAAACAACTTGTGTGTTAGAAACTCTGTTTTCTGGAAAAAATTAACTGGGTCTTAGAATTACCTTAGTGGTTGCTCATATTGGGAGATGAAAAGCATCGCATTTGTCAGATAGGGTTTCAGAGCACAGAATGACTCTGTACGAAGCCTAATTTTGCTTTGTATGTGGGACACAGATGTTTTCACCTTTAAAAAGGGATCGCAAGCACATAAAAAGGAAATTAAACCTGCTCCCAAGGAATATGTGCTGGTGTAGCACACTTTCAGAGAGAATTTTGAAATCAACTGGCTTAATAAGGGCTAAAAAAGCCAGCAATGCCACTTAACTTCAGTAGCAGAAAGTACAGCTTTCAAAGTGATAGTTCTTGGCTGAATGAAATGCCCTTGGAGATTTGTTTGTTAGTTTTTCTTTTTTAATTAAACTCTTTACCTTGAAGTCATCATAGAGTCACATGCAGTTGTGAGAAATGATACAGAGAGATCTCATATACCCTCCACTGGGTTCCCCTCCATAGTGGTGTCTTGTAAAACCGACACAACATCAGAGTCAGGTTACCCAATCATGGCCTTTGTGTTTTCAGAATGCTTTTTGGTCCACACAGCCAAATTATAGCACTATTTTTTCCTTTCATTCTGAATAAAGGGCAACTGTGCATATAAAAATTATCTTTAAAATATATATATGATGAGATCTCTCTTCCTACGTTGTGGGCACAAAGATCCATACTGTAAAGCTGTTCATTTGTGAAGAGTTGACTCTTACAGATAAATTTATGTGAAATGTTCCTTTTCTTCCTGCACAGTTTAGTTCATTGGTTCTGTTGGCACATTTTATTTTGATTTTTTTTTTAAATCAGAGGAACATACAGATTATATTAAGTTGAAATCTTTGAATAAGTTTGGCAATTAACTGTTATTGTAATGATAAAAGTTTCTTTGGAGCTCATGCAGCTATTTCGTTGGGAACAAAAACATATTGGCATGTGGCAAGCACACCTCTGGTTTTAGATGCTAGATTAGTAATTCTCAGGTTTTATGGATATAAAGGATCACCTGCAGAGCTGATGGAGAAGGCAGACTCCTGTCCCCACTCCTAGATATTCTTCTATTTTAGAAGGTCAGGGTGGGGTCTAGGGCTCTGCGTTTGTAATTAAGCATCGCAGAGGATTCCCATGCACATGGCCTCTGAACTGCACTTGGAAAAAATGCTGTATTAGACATAGAGGCTTTCTAGTGCTATATTGTAGAAGCAATAAAATATGCATACTTTTCTTTAAATGTATATAAAGAGCATCATCTTCATTTTTCAGAATTTTGTCCAAATTTGAAATTATTGTTTCTCATCATCTTACTACTTAACCTATTAGAATTTTTAGATTTCTTTTTAAAGTGAGATATAATTGACATGTAACTTCATTATATTAGTTTCATGTGTACAATATAAGGATTTGATATTTATAGATATTACAAAATGATCACCCTACAGTTTCAGATTTGTTTTCCTTGTGAACAGAATTTTTAAGATCTACTCTCTTAGCAACTTTTAAACATACAACACAGTCTTATTAATTATAGTCACTATGCTGTACATCAGATCCCCAGGATTTATTTCTTCACTGGACTTTTGTACCTTTTGACCACCTTCACCCATTTCAGCCATATTGAAACTTTTAGATTTCAGGACTGCAAGTCAGTCACACCTCTGATTGAAATCTTTTTTAAACCTAGATATGTTTGGCATTTGCACAGTAAGCAAAGGAAGTTGGAATAGAGATTGAGAACTACCCTAAAAGCCCTTCCTTTGATAGTTGCATTTAATCAAGTATATAAAATATAATAT
This sequence comes from Antilocapra americana, assembly GCA_007570785.1. Taxonomy (NCBI): domain Eukaryota; kingdom Metazoa; phylum Chordata; class Mammalia; order Artiodactyla; family Antilocapridae; genus Antilocapra; species Antilocapra americana. The sequence continues at coordinate 22,794,190 of ML664177.1, read as the reverse complement.
TTAATCAATTAGTTTGATTTGTTTCTTTTCTTTCCCTTCTAGTCTTTTTTGTGTTTTTTTAATTAAGGACAGAAAGTTAAAAGTAGTAAGTTAAGGGTTAGAGATGAAGATAAAGAAGAAGAAAACATTGGCATTAGAAAAGGAAAACAATGTGGTATATTTTTAAAAGCTGAGAAGTTAGAGCAATCTGTGAAGGCAGGCACCCTCAGTTACTGCAAACAATGTCAGACGAGGTTCAGAAGTAAATAGTTTTGAAAGCTCAGAAATAGAAATTTTAGAAACATTTCCATCAAAATTTGACTTTAATTTTACAAACATTTGGCTATTCAAAATAGAAAATTAGTCTGTTAATCTAGAAAATTAATTTGTGTGCAGCAGTTTCTTTTTCAGATATGACAGAAAAATGAGGTGTGACTTACGTACTTGACCTTTGAGTAATAAGCGTCCTTTCAAGGAAAGACTGGGTAATTACGTAGACATCGTTCTAGACGTTTCTCTCGCTGTTAACCCAAACGTCTAGATTTGCTTTAATGCGTTACCAGTCTGCTTCACCCTCTTTTTTGCAGTTGTCTTGGCTGCAACTGTATACTGATATTTTCAGAAAATTTCTCACCCTAAAGCCCAGTTGAGTCTTTGGTTGTTCGACTGCTGTACTTACTTGTTTTCTTGATATGTGCATGTCAAAACTTAGAGTGAATCTCCTCCCTCAAAACACAATTTTTACCTGGGTGTTCTTTTTTTTTTGTAATTATCTTATTTATGAGGTTAGCAGAACAAGATGTCTACCTTGACTCACAATGTTAGGAATTAATTTGGGAATTAATTATAATGAAAGAAGACAGAAAAACATGCCTGACTGTAGCCTGTTCATACACGTATTTGCAGGTGCTGATGGCTTCATTTTCACAATCAGTGCTTTATTAACTTAAGCCTTTTTATAGAGTTGTAAAGTTTAGTTTATATCCTATGTTGAAATTTTTTTTAGATCAGTGAGAAGCCACATGTGGTGATAAGCATCTAAATGGGTAAATATGCTTTTGTTTTGTTTTTCTCTTTTTTTTTAATTGTTTTGCATAATGTTAGAACACCGGAAGGCAGGCCCTCTCCGTGCTGTGGAGAATGTAAGGACAATCTTTCTGGAGGGAAATTTTGGTAGTTTAAAATTGTTGAAACTGCATATTCTCTTCAACCAAGAAAGTCCATTTCTAGAAATGCTTTAAAGTAAATTATCAAGATACCTGCAAATATGATATGTATTAAAATCTGTTGGATGTGATTTCAACATACAAAATGGACTCAGTTAAATTATGTTTTATCCATATAATGGCATACTATGAATATCGTAAACGTCAACATTTCCAAATAACACTTAATGACATGGGAAGTTTGTATTATAAAACAAATATTAGATTATTAGAGTGAACGCAATACATGTATGTCTGAGTGGTAGATCTGAAAGTATTTATAGCTTTTAACATAGTAATTTTCCTTTTGGAAATGAATATATACAAAGCGGAAGTAAACAATCAACACTTCTTTTAAAACATTGAGCAAAGATAAGGAGAATAAAAACAATTCTCCCTGCAAGAGTTACCCTATATTTAATGTTTTAATACAGAAAATCTTAAGGATAGTGTTAAGAGTGTGATTAGGAGTCTGACGCATACTTGTCTATAGACTATGAGAGCTTTCTAAAGCAAATCACTTTAAAATAAATGAGTGAATGTAGGAAAGACTAATAGCATTAAGGGAAACTGGAAAGGCTATGCTCTGGGTGTCTGAGGACGGGGGGATTTGGGTCCTGACGTTCCGGGCAGTGGAGCGGAGTGGGGATTTTTCGGTCCAGTATTGGGAAATCACTGCTATTTTCAGCTGTAAAGTGCAGTTTATGTTTAGATTCATCAGCATATTCTTAAATAAATTGCTTATATTTCTGGGTATTTTTTCACTCCATGCAGACCTACAGTTTTGTGATTTTTATCAGAGCTCTTTAATTCCAAGCCATTCTTGAATAACAGAGACATTCAAAACATTTCTTCAACATATTTCTCAACCTAGCAATTTTACTACATTAGTGTTTAGCTGCTAAGTCATGTCCCACTCTTCTGTGACCCCATGATCTGTCCATGGGATTTTCCAGGCAAGAATACTGGAGTGAGTTGCCATTTCCTTCTCCAGGGGATCTTTCCAACTCAGGAATCGAACTCACAGCTCCTGCCAAATCTCCTGCATCACAGGCAGGTTCTTTACTCTTGAGCCACCAGGGAAGCCCTTTACTACATTAAAATAAACTAAATTACAATTCTCTAATTTCAGTTCTTTCAAATATTTCATACAGTGATGACCATTAAAGGGGCACATGTGAATAAAATTTCTTTTCAGTTCAGTTCAGTCACTCGGTCGTGTCTGACTCTTTGCGACCCCATGGACTGCAGCATGCCAGGCCTCCCTGTCCATCACCAACTCCTGGAATTTACTCAAACTCATGTGCATTGAGTCAGTGATGCCATCCAACTGTCTCATCCTCTGTCATCCCCTTCTCCTCTTGCCTTCAATCTTTCCCAGCATCAGGGTCTTTTCAAATGAGTCAGTTCTTCACGTCAGGTGGCCAAAGTATTGGGGTTTCAACTTCAACATCAATCTGGACTGATTTCCTTTAGGATGGACTGGTTGGATCTCCTTGCAGTCCAAGGGACTCTCAAGGGTCTTCTCCAACACCACAGTTCAAAAGCATCAATTCTTCAGCGCTCAGCTTTCTTTATAGTCCAACTCTCACATCCATTCATGACTACTAGAAAAACCATAGCTTTGACTAGACGGACCTTTGTTGGCAAAGTAACGTCTCTGCTTTTTAATATGTTGGTCATAACCTTTCTTCCAAGGAGTAAGCATCTTTTAATTTCATGGCTACGATCACCATCTGCAGTGATTTTAGAGACCCCAAAAATAAGGTCTCTCACTGTTTCCACTGTTTCCGCATCTATTTCCCGTGAAGTGATGGGACCAGATGCCATGATCGTAGTTTTCTGAATGTTGAGCTTTTTTACTCTCCTCTTTCACTTTCATCAAGAGACTCTTTAGTTCTTCTTCGCTTTCTGCCATAAGAGTGGTGTCATCTGCGTATCTGAGGTTATTGATATTTCTCCCTGCCATCTGGATTCCAGCTTGTGCTTCATCCAGCACAGCGTTTCTCATGATGTACTCTACATATAAGTTAAATAAGCAGGGTGACGATATACAGCCTTGACGTACTCCTTTTCCTATTTGGAACCAGTCTGTTGTTCCATGTCCAGTTCTAACTGTTGCTTCCTGACCTGCATACAGATTTCTCAAGAGGCAGGTCAGGTGGTCTGGTAGTCCCATCTCTTGGAGAACTTTTCACAGTTTGTGGTGATCCACACAGTCAAAGGCTTTGGCATAGTCAATAAAGCAGAAATAGATGTTTTTCTGGAACTCTTGCTTTTTTGATGATCCAGTGGATGTTGGCAATTTGATCTCTGGTTCCTCTGCCTTTTCTACAACCAATTTGAACATCTAGAAGTTCACAGTTCACGTACTCTTGAAGCCTGGCTTGGAGAATTTTGAGCATTTATCTAGAAAGGAGTATATATTGGTTTATAGCTCTTATCTGATCTTTGTCAATATACATACACAGGCGTTGTACTATATATGCATGTCATAATTTTATTTTTTCTCTTAATACAAAATCATGAACTTCCTATGTGGCTAAATAGTATTTGCTTTTAAAATTTTTTTTTATCAATTTTGTATGTTAAGCTGTTTTATAAATAAAAGCAAAATTTGCATTAACTAAGCCCACTTTGTTGGATATTGAAATTGTGCCCAACAATTTATAACTGATTCCACTGCAAGTGAGCATATCTTTGGTTCTTTTTGAAAAGAATAAGATCATTTGAAACATATTCCCCAGATTATTGTGTTATACCCCTAATGATAACTGCCACATTAGTGGCAAGAAATGTTACTTTAGGTTCTTATTTCTTACTTGTGAAGGGTTAGCCCAACCATTCTTAAGCAGTAGCTGGACAAGTAAACATAGGCATTTAAAAAAAAATTTTATTGGAGTACAGTTGCTTGACAATGTTGTGTTAGTTTCCGCTGCATAGCCAAGTGAATCAGCTATACACATAAATATATTTTCTCCTTTTGGATTACCTTCCCACTTAGATCACTGCAGAATATTCAGTAGAGTTCCCTGGGATATACAGTATGTTCTCATTAGTTAACTATTTAATACTTAGTATCGAGAGTGTAAATATTTAATACATAGATATCAATAGTACCAATCCCAATCTCTCAATCCACCCCACCTCCCCGCTTCCCCCTTGGTATCCATACATTTGTTCTCTATGTCTAGGTCTCTGTTTCTGCTTTGCAGATAAGTTCATCTGTTCTATTTTTCTTGATTGCACTTATAAGTGATATTATACAATATTTTCAACATAAACTTTTGCTAAAAGTTCTTAGGAATCTTGTGTCCCAGTCCTAGTGGGCCAAATTTTGGACGTACCAGTCTTGAGACTCAGAGTCTTTCCTCCCCCGAACCTGACTTTCGGCAGTTATCATCTGCATTTCTGTGAATCTTACCGTGCTGCTTCTTATTAAATTATAAATTAAGGATCTTAGGGTTGGATGGTATCACCGACTCAATGAACATGAGTTTGAGCAAACTCCGGGAGATGGTGAAGGACAGGGAAGCCTGGCATGCTGCAGTTCATGGGGTCGCAGAGTCGGACGCAACTTGGCAACTGAACAACATCAAAGATCTTGTCTCCCGAGCTGGACTTTGATCTGGAGCCAGGGTCTCTGTTTCACAGCACCTTAGAACCTCCTCATCCCTGGGGCATCTCATGTTCAAGCCTCCGGTGCCAGATGGCGTGTAGGGCCATGATTGAGCACAAGGGACTCAGCCTGCCCAGTTCCAAATCCAAGCCTTGCAACCTTGCCTAATTCCTTGTCTGGGCCTCAGTTACCTCATCCTTCGAAGGAACACAATGGTAATACTTACCTCACAGATAAGGCTTGGGATTTCCTTGGCGGTCCAGTGGTTAAGACTTCACCTTCCAATGCAGGGGGTATGTGTTCGATTAACCAAGACTTCAAAAACAATCCATGATTTAAAAATATATATATTTAAAAAAGAAGATGGGGAGGGTTGGGGATGGGATAAGACAATGCACAAAACACTGAGCCCAGGCGTGGAAATAGTCAACCTCCTCTGAGTGACAGCCACTAATGGGACGTTATTCCTGATTCGTTCAGAATAAGTCAGTGCATTGCTTTAGCCTTATCTGTGTTGAGAAGGCACCATCCCATTGCTGTCTGTGTTTGCTTGTCCATCACATTCATTTGGTTATGAAACCTACTATAGGTTTTCACCTGCATTGGGTTGTGACTGGTTATTATGAGAAGCTAACGTTTGAATGAACCCTCACAAGATTAGCCAGGATCTGTCAATTATTTCTTTCATAGCAAATTTTAAGAATGTTTCAAATGGAATTACCTATCTATTTTTATGGTGTCTAAACAAGACAGTGGGGTTTTTTGAAAGTAAAATAAAATTACATAGTGATTACAGGCTTAGATATTTTGTTCATCAGCATCACAGCTCAAAGTGGGCAACTGCAGGTGGGCACACTTGAGGCTTTCTGCTGACACCTAGAAGAATCCCTCCGTCGCCTCTAATATTTAATATTGGAAAGGGTTTCAGCTTGTAGTCCTAGCTTGCTGGTCTCAATGTCTGTAAGTTCTTGAGCAAATTAGAGTATGCTGTAAAAGTGAAAAATAAAAATTCTGAGAAATATGGCCTTAGCAAGCTACAGCCATGAATAAACAAATAAAGCTATGGAAAATATAATTTTGAGGAGAGTTCTTAAAAGTGAAGAAACCTTTTCTAAAAGGAGCTTCTTCTCCAAGTCTGTTTGACCTGCCATGTTTATAAGGACTTTCTCCCTCAAATTAACCTTCAAAAGCGTTTGTGATGAAACTTCTACGCATCTAATGTGTTTTGGAAAACCTAAAAGATTTAATGTGGTTGGGAAAATGTAACATAACATTTAATGTTTTAAAAATATTCCCAGACCATCTGCAAATCTTTTTAGATGTAGCCACATGTATCTGTATAGTTTATTCGCTGTGCTTATTATTTTTCTGATTATTATAATAAAAACAAAATTTGGAAAACAGAGCAAAAACGCATAGACCCAGCATTCTGAACAAATTATAAGTTATAAACTGCATTTTTAGTGTTTGAAGCATTTTTCTGGACTATTAGAGCCTTTATCATTTTTAATGACTCCCTGATAGCCCATAAAGTTATCTTACCATTTTGACCATTTCTTTAGTTCTCTTCCAGTGTTTATCTGTTAGAAGCAATTGCAGCAGACACTTAACTCTTTAAAAATATTTCTCTATTATTTACTTATTTTGGCTGCATTGGGTCCTAGTCGTGGCATCTTTTGTTGCAGTTCTCAGGCTGTTACCCCGTGGCATCTGGGATCTTAGTTCTCTGAACAGGGATCGAACCAGTGTCCCCTCTGCACTGGGAGGTGGATTCTTAACCATTGGACCACTAGGAAAGTCCCCATTTAAATTTTCATCATATAGTTTTCTCCTCTACTTCTAGATCATTTCCTTAATATGTGTTTCAGAAGTGGAATTTATTAAAAATGAACTAAACTCATTCAGTTTCGCGTTCCTTTACTGTCCTTCATAAGAATGTTTTCTTTTTCTTTTGTAAGTGATATTGAAATAATATATTCTTATTTTCATATTCCTGTTTGTTTTTGTTTTAATTTCAAGCATTTTATATTCTCAATAGTAATTTCATTGACGTGTTATGAAGCAATACAAGATTTAGATTATTCAATATTATGTAATATGTGTGGCCAGTAACCCCCAGCCAGCCTGTTCATTTAATGGCAATATTACATCTGATCTCTTGGTTGCATAGCTTTCGAAATCTTGATTTGTGATGATAATTTTCTTAAAAAAAAATAAACTTCTAATAGAATTGATTTTAATTTTTAAAAATTAAAAATGTTTGTCAGCATGATAAATAAAATGTCTCAAATGTATTTAATTATATAAGAGCTATCATTTTGAAAAATATGTTAGTATAACATATTTTGAAAAATATGTTAGCAGCTGCTGCTGCTAAGGCGCTTCAGTCGCGTCCGACTCTGTGTGACCCCATAGACGGCAGCCCACCAGTCTCCCCCGCCCCTGGGATTCTCCAGGCAAGAACACTAGAGTGGGTTGCCATTTCCTTCTCCAATGCTGGAAAGTGAAAAGTGAAAGTGAAGTCGCTCAGTCGTGCCCAACTGTAGCGACCCCATGGACTGCAGCCTACCAGGCTCCTCCGTCCATGGGATTTTCCAGGCAAGAGTACTAGAGTGGGTTGCCATTCTGCTTTATTTCTGTTCCTCATACATTCTTTCAAGAATGCATATGCAGATATTATCTAGGATCTTTAAGCCTAATTGTAAGTCATAGTGCTGATTTATCTGTTAAATATCAATTGACAAAATCCCAACCCTTTTCTTCCAAGAATGACTTGTCTTGTTAATTGGTATTCTCCCTGTAAACACTGCCTTTTAAAAAATGAGAAGTATGTTAATCGCGTCTCATTGAGGAATAAAAGTCACTGTCAACTGATAAACTAAAATAAATGTCTTAATGGTTAGGTAATTTGGCAGACTGTTTTTTATAAAGACACTTTTTATCTAACATTGATTTTTTATTATTACAGATTTAATTATAAAGGGTCTGTTTACCTTTCCATTTGTTTTGGATTTTGAGGGGGTTGTCGTGGTTGTCGTAACTTACTATTAATATTTTATCCTGGCACATAAATATAGTATTTCAATACCTCACAGGAGAGGAGCAGTAACTGATATGGAAGATTTTTTAAAATAAAGGAGAATTGTGGTCCATTTAGTATTTCTAAAGTAAAATCTCTGGTTGAATGTGCATTCAAAGAAGTTCTTACATGTTTTATGTGTAAAATGTGACCCTGGGTACTGGTTAGCATTTGCCTGGTGCCAGCACCTCGTCATTTGCTATTGTACCCATCGCCGCATGGAGGCTTCCTTCTGCTACTGTCCCGCATCACCAACAGTAAAGAGGGACAGACACACACCTCTTAGAAAACCTGCCCTCCCACGTGCCGTGCCAGGTCCCTTCAGTCATGTCCGACTCTTCGCAACTCTGTGGATGGTAGCCCACCAAGCTCCTCTATCCATGGGATTTCCCAGGCAAGAATACGGGGGTGGGTTGCCATGCCCTCCTGCAGGGGATCTTCCAGACCCAGGGATCGAACCCATGTCTCTTACATCTCCTGCAATGGCAGGCAAGTTCTTTACCACTAGGCCACCTAGGAAGCCCTCCCACAAGAGTGTATTTAAAACAAAGGTGGTCATTAAAATCAAAACCTTTTCTTAATAAGTATTTCATTAAGACATTAATGCTCTTAGAAAACTATATTGCCACTTCATACAGATAGTTGTGCAATCATAGAGAAGCATATATATTCCCGATATTCTAAGAATTGCCTCAGAGGCAGTGATACAGACAGAAAATACATGGACATGTCATCAGTTACAGTTCTTTAAATATTGGGATTTGATGGCTGATAAGTGGTTTCGCCGTTCATTTAAGCTGCATAATCATACTAATAAATTCATAGACATCAGTCAGCTACTGTAATTCATGGGCATTTTTAAATGTTTGCCCACTTCCTGGGATTACATTAGTGTTTAACAGAAAAGTTAGGCATATTTAAGATCTCTAAATGCTGTGTTTAATTAAGTTAAAACTTTTAAAAAATTTTCATTGAAAAACTCAAAATGAACCTCAGAACTCTATTCTACCTTTTCTTCCTAGAAACTCTGAGTAATCTGGAATTTTTATCCACATATCTTAGAAAAGGAAACATGTATTCCTAGTCTGCTTTTAATAGGAGGGCTGAAGGTATTCTGTGTACAGATGGGAAGCTTTCCTTCTGTGGATCAACCCCTGTGTTATTTCAGGGTCATTCTGTAAGGTGGTCAGTGCACCTGTTCTGCTCTCAGAAAATGGAAACCATGTTGCATCGCTAGTTTTTGTTTAGCTTCTCAGGAAAGCAGTTATATATACTTCAACTTTTGAGGGTCCTGGGAAGTTACCCAATATCCCATCCTTGTGCATGACCGGTGTCTTGCCCTACCAAAAGTATTTTCAGCCGTTTCCTATCTTTCAGCAAAGGAACCATAGGCCCAAGCCTATGCTGAGATATATATTCTGAATATATCAGACACAGAATTGAGGCATGTCCAGTCATCAGACTGAAAGAAAAGCAGTGGGAATAGAGGAACAGAAAAGACTGTGAAAAGCTGTCTAAAGTGTTCCACTTAGTGACAACTTATACATATAACACCCGTGTTCCCTTCTTAAGGCTTTGAAAATGCCCCAGTATATTTTATGTGCTATTTTATTTTTTGACACAAGTATTTTATCTCTATTACCGTTTTGATATAATAGTCATTGTTTTTATTCACCACTCCAGTTTTTTTTCTCTCCTTCACTTAAGTTCCTAAAGAAGCACATTTTGTAATACACCTGCTTTCAACAAAGACTTTCAAAAGCTTATTTAAAAATAATTTTAGCTAATTGGCAGGAGACTATTTGAGAATTATCTGGGAAAATGGGCAGCAGAGAAATTTTATTGAAGTTGAAATGCAACTATAATTGTACCCCCATCGTAGAATCTCAGTGACAGAAGGAAACAGCATCATTCAAGAGAGTTTTGAATCACTTTGCTTATGATAATATAGTAAGTAAGGTAGTTGCTTACTCACAAACATCTCCCTTTGCACCCTCTAAGATCTGAAGTTCAAAATATAAGTCGTACTCTTAGAAGAAATGTGTTCATCTTCTAACACGTTATTGAAGATTTACAGAAAGCACATGTAACTTTTTTTTTAAGGTATACATTCTCTGATAGGCAAAATGAATGAGACGTATTTTTCCCTGTTCCCCTGGCCTCCTCCTCTCCGCACCCCCACCCCCTTGGGTATCTGGAGTAATGCAGTGATTAAGCCAACAGGTGCCCGGGTGCTGGCGCGGGCTGGCTCCGGGCCACATCCAGGCAGTTGAGATTCTGTGTCACTCCAGGTTTCGGCGTATCGCCGTGTCCTCACTGGAGAAGGGATCACCCAGTTGAAATACATACTGCAACCCTTCAGGGATTAAGCGTATTTCCTTCGCTTTATAGTTCAGAATTTTACAGTTTCTTTGTTTGGAGCGTCTCAGATGGCTTAATGATTTCTCTAGCTCCCACCCCCTGACCCCGCTGGGACCAGATGTTATTATGGCAGGATCTGAGCCTTTGCAGATTGGCCCGTTTTATTGCTCAACTTGTGATACCACCTTGTCGAGTATCATCATTCTTCTGCTGTGGATTCCTCTATAGACAAAGGTGATTTTACTTACTTCTTGCCTTTTAAAATGTTCATCTGCTATGCTCCAGATGGCATTTAAACTCTGTATAGTATTTTAGGGGACTATTTCAGAGGTCAGATTGTTGTCGTATTATCACCATTAATGGTTTCAGTGAACATGCCTGTTTTTTTTAATAGTTGTGGAGGAATCCGCAAGAATTTATTAACTTGCTAGTCTTGTATCCTCGTTAGATTAGGATGAAGTATCACTAGTTGAGGAAAGTTTTTTTTAATCTGTGAAGTCTGAGTTCAAAGGTGGGCCTAAAGAAAATATTTGCGATTTAGTCTGTTAACATTAGTCTCCTTTAGTGGACATTCATGCATTTATTTATTTATTGTTCTTCAAAACTGGCCATCAGAATTAACTTTTAAAAGTGATTTCCTCAAAGATAGAATTATAGTCCTTGGCAGCTGTTAGAATAGAAATTCCTTGGAGCTTATTGGAAGGTTTCTGGAGGGTTCTTAACCTTGCCACGGACACCTCCTGCTACTAATCATGCTGGCTAAGATGAGGGCCCCAGACTTCACGTCGTGTTAGAGACCTTTTCCTTTCGTTTTCAAACGCTCACCTTGGGCTCACATCAGCTGATGATGTCAGATGTGCGGGGTTGGAGGAAATGAAGCACGTTGAGGTATGGATAGGAACAATGCAGCTAAAAGATCCAGACCGGAAGTGCTGTAGGGAGAGGGCTGACACGTGGAACGGGTGTTCTGGGAGGTGGGATGGAATGGGGTCACCAGCCCAGGTGGAGGGAAGGCGGAGCTTGCACATGGGTTGAGAATGCACCCTGCCAAGTCTCTTCAGTCGTGTCCGACTCTATTCAGCCCTCTGGACTGCGGCCAGAGAGTCTCCTCTGTCCATGAGGAGGGTTGAGAGCAAACCAGACTAAAAACCAACTCTGTGGAGAGGAGCAGAGCCAGTGGGCTAGAGAGGTCAAAGGGGATGGCCCCAGAGTGAGTGGTACAGGCCCCTTTGACGCTGGTGACTGTGAACTTGCAGTGAATCCTTAAGGTCCTGTGGGTGGCTGTTGGCCAGAACTCCACAGCTGAGGTCCACACAGAGCACCAGGATGAAGGACAGACCCCCCCCAAGTCCTGCACTGATGACGGATGCGGCGCGGCAGCAACGATGGGTCCCTGCAGAGAGACGTGGGAGAGTGTGGAAGAACTGACGGCAAACCGAGACCCAACAAGAGGCTCAGACCCTGAGAGCAGAGCTTGTCAGGGGAAGAAAAGGGAAGGGTGGGGGCGGTAAAGGGGCTGGAGCTTCTGTGAGGGGCTTTCCATGCCATGTGCGAGCACTGGCCTTGACTCCCTGGGCAGGAGGGAGCCATGGAGAGTTTTGTATTGGGAACTAGAATAATCAGGTCTGTACCTGAAAAGATGGTGTTGACTATTGTGTGAGAAATTGATGGGGGGCGGCAGGGCAGGGGAGGTGGAGGGAGTGGTCAGTACTGCAGATAGGAAGTGTTGGGAGGTGTAATCTAGGCCAAATGATAAATAGTTGCCTGAATGAAAGAAGTGGCACAGAGGATGGGGAAATGGGTGTCCCTGGGAAATATTTAGGATCCACTTTTCACCCTGTGGTTCTTTCTGGGGGGAACAAGGTTCACTTTGTTGGCTAAGGTTTCGCTAATATGGGCTTTATACTGGATATGTTTGGTAGCTCTTTATTGGTTAATCTAAAGAGAGTCTGTTCAAGTTCTGTATTTGTCTCACGTAGGTAAAAATTTTTATTGATTTTTCCCCCTAAGTAGAAAATACATGGTCTTTATAGACAGTTGTAAGATACAGAAAAAGTAGTCACCCCTCCATCCTCTCTACCCAGTTGTAAATATTTCCATGTACTTTCCTTCCATCTTTTTTCAGAAAGCAGTGTTACAAATTGAAAGCCCTCTGATAGGAGAAAAGGTTGACCTAGAACACCATTTCTGAAGCTTCTCGAAACCAGTGTGACTCTTTGAGTTTTCTTTTACTCACAGGATGTGGCCGTTTAGGGCTCTAATAAGTGTTATGTGACCTTTTGGGGTGAAGCCTTAAAACACAGCTTAATGAGTGATGGCTTGAGTAGCAGCTTTGGAGGAGAACTTGGCCCCAGTCACCATGTGTGAACACACACACCTTATTTCAGATACCTCATGGGGAAGAATCAATGGCAACAGTGAGTCACACTTAGTTTGTTGATTCTTGATGTGGCATTGGAACCCTGGTACCAACCAGCGAGCCGGGCTGAGTGCATATCTTAACTGAGTTGTGAGCTGCAAGCAGTGGTATGTGAGACCCTGCTGGATAAGGTGCCCTCCCAGGACTCTAACTTATTTATTTAACATCCCTTTTAACTTGATCTGAGATATTATCTTGGACCTGGGAGGCTTTGGGCCGTCTTGGAATGACAAACACTTGTTGACAGCTTGGAGAAGATGGATGGAAAAACAAACTCCGACAAGGTTCATGCGTTTGTTTTTCTTTTGAGTCTTTAGAAGAACATCGTCCCCATTATTTAGCATAGAGAAAGAAAAAAGTTGCACCTCGTTATCAAAGTAAATATTTCCCGAGCCTGACTTAAGGACAGCTCTAGAATATGTCTACTTTTTGCATAACATATAATTAATCAGAGTGGGAATAGGAAATTCATCACATAAGCTGAGTTATTTTTCTCCCCACTTTTGGTGCCTGTTTCATTTTATCTCACAGAAATTCAGTAGTATCTTGAGTATGTAATTATCTGTTAGAGGGGTTAATAGGTATGTTTTATATCAGAGCAGCATCTCTTTGGAGTAATAATTATCTACTAATGTAAAAAACATGGTATAATAGAAAAGTGAGGATCTCACATTTGTTGTTGTTTAATCACTCAGTCGTGTCCGACTCTTTGCGACCTCACAGATGGTAGTTCGCCAGCCAGGCTCCTCTGTCTTTGGGATTTCCCAAGCAAGATTACTGGAGCTGGTTGTCATCTCCTTCTCCAGGGGATCTTCCCGACCCAGAGATCAAACCCTCATCTCCTGCACTGCAGGCAGATTCTTTACCATGAGGCTAACCAGGGAAGCCCATGTTAGGCATCTAATAAATATTTATCTATTGGTATAATAGTGACTTGCATCTACATGTGGCTATGAGGAGGGAAAAATTATCCATTTACCACTCTATTAAACAGAACTATTGATTCCCAAACTGATTCTGAGACAAGATTAATATAAATTATTTATTACGTTTCTATTGATTAATGCTTCTCAGTCTTAAACTAGGATGAATGTGGGCAAGTTATTTTATAGGTATGACATGTGAAATGAAATGATTTGGGGCCGTTAGCTTCGCAGTGAGTCAGAGATAATTTCACTGCATCTGTCTGTCTACCGTCTTCCTGTTTTCTTCTCGTGATAGAACTTGTCTTGGAGAAGGCAGTCCTCATCGTTTTGAGTGGGTACTGTGTCTTTGTGTCTCTCCACCTGCTCCCTCCCTGTGGTCACATCACCCCCTCGTCCCTGGAATTCATGGCCGTGGTGGTTCTGGACTTCTGTTTTGGAACTGTCAGGAAAAATAAGCTCTTCTGCTGGGGTCACTAGGCGCTTGAGTGTCTAGGGCTGCCAGGGCCATTTTGCTTCCTAGAAGACCTCTGCATGCGGGAGCACATGAAGGAGACTCAAGAGATGGAAAGAGCCAGTGTCACGGCAGTACATGTGGCGCCAGACTCAGAAGTTCCTAACGCAGGCACAGCCCCATTGTAGGACATAAAGGCCCGTTTCTCTCTGAGCTGGTTTTGATTGTGTTTCTGCTATTTGCAACCCCAAGAGTCTGCCTTGTAGAACAACTCCTGGGATAGTGGAGGGCAGGAAATGGGGAGGAGCATCTGAGAGATGGGAAAGTGGATGGTGAGGTCAGGACCCTGAGTAAGAGGGGAGATTTTCGATGAAAGGAGTTCCAAAAGATTGATGGGTTTTTACAAGGCAAAGAGACTGGGACAAAAACTTAGTTTGGAAATGAACATAAGCGGAAAAGAAGTTGTTTGCTGAGGAAAAAGCACATATCATTCCCTCCTGGACAATGCAACTGCTCTCATGTCTGATGTCCTTACAGTCTTCCTCTGTTGGGATGTTGGAATTAAAGGGATAGGCCTATATTGGGCTGGCTTAAGCTGGAGATCCCCTGGAGGAGAGCATGGCAACCCACTCCAGTATTCTTGCCTGGAGAATCCCATGGGCAGAGGGGCCTGGCGGGCTACAGTCCATAGGGTCACAAAAAGTCAGACGTGACTGAGCAACTTAGCATGCATGCACTCAAGGCTAGAAAAGGTGGCGATGGAGCCTTGGAGGTAATAGATCCAAGGCGTCAACGTGGGACCTCTCCTCCATTTCTGTTTATCCTGCCCCGTGGCCACAGGCAACCCAGGAGGAGGCAAGACATACTTTCCTGGGCTTTTGGTTTGTTAAATCCCCAAGCAGAGACCCTGTTTGAATCAGATACCCACTCAGTAAACCAGCTACTGTGTCCGGGTGTGGGGTAAAGCACGGGGTGACAAGGCCATTGGAGACCTAGTGACTGGAGCCTTCACAGGAGGGGCCTGAGAGGGTGGGCCTGGGCTGAGCGGTTGTTCACATGCATTCCCCAAGCAGCGAACCACTGAGAGCGGTTATTCAAAACAGGGAGGAGGCATAAAAAAGCTGGTGAACAGTGTGTTCTAAGGGCTGGTAAGACTGCATTGGTATTTTATTTTCAACAACAGTTGTAGGAGTTTTACTTCTCTGGCACCAAGTAGTTGGAGCCAACTGCAATGATAATAACATTATGAAAAGATGATAAAGCACAGGGGGGAAAAATGTGAGTAGATGAAGCCAGTTCTATGTTCTAAAGTGCTTAAATGTCTCACCTGAAGATACACTGCTTTAAGTTCTGGGAATGTGGCTTCATTAGCCAGACCAAAGCCGTGAACCTAACTGAAAGGTGTTACAGAAAACGCATGAGAAGCAGCATAACAAGCTCTGATCCCGTGGTGCTGGGAGGACTTGCCAATCCCTCCCTGAAAGGACTCGAAGGTCTTGGTTAGCTGCTGTTTCTACCCAGATGTTGCCTGTCCTGATCCATTTCAGCATCCGTGAGAGTCAGAAGCTGGTGCCAAGCTGTGGCACCCTGGGGTCCAGTTGCTGCATCCTAGACCTCAGTTCCCATTTCTGGATGGCTGACTCGCCAGGAACACAGAAACAATAACATCTCTTTTGCATCCAGATGAAATTTTTTAGTATGATTCCTGAACTGAGTGTGTGTGGGGGTACGTGCGCATAGACACTCAAGAACTGCCAAGAAAGTTATTTACACAAGAGTTTCTGTGTTATATTGGATAACACCTTACCCACGTTTAAAGAGCATGATTTGTAATTGGAATCCTCATTAGTCCTGTGAAATCAAATTAATAGGTCATGAAGGAAAGATTATTAGAAATACTTACAGAATGTGTCTGAATACTGAGGGAGGGAGGGAAGGCGAGCAGACGGGATGTGTGTGACTTGAACTCCTTCAGTAGGGCAAACAGACTCTCACAGGCAATTTCTTAACACTTGTAAATCATTTCAAAGTGTACCTCACTCTACAGATAGACTTATTTTCAGGGATGGTTTATTTACTATGTCATTTATTGAGTGCCTGTTTGTGTAGCTCTCTTTGACATTAAGGATGATGAATTCACACATCTCAGGAAGCCTGTCATTGAGATCATAGATAAGGTGGACATATTGAACAGTTTTGTTGTGTTGTTGTTTAGCCGCTCAGTTGTTTCCAACTCTTTGCGACCCCGTGGGCTGTAGCCTGCCAGGCTCCTCTGTCCATGAGATTCCCCCTGCAAGAATACTGGAATGGGTAGCCATTCCTTTCTCCAAGGGGATCTTCCCAACCCAGGGATCACACCCACAACTCCTGCATGGCAGGTAGATTCTTCACCACTGAGCCACCATTAACTACTTTTTTAAACAGTGGCCCTGTTGAAAGTAGTAGAGAAGAGGTCTGTATCAGTTAAGATTTGATCAGGATATGGGAACAACTGGGAGCAATACGAGGGTCTACCATGGGGGTTAGGCCTGGTGCAGATCCGTGGTAAGGGTGCCGTGGGCTGGTGCGACCCTGGGTATGATGCAGGCCTTGTATCTGGTGCTGGGCCTGAGAAAGGCAGTAAAGAGCAGGCAGGAGTGACCCAGAATCTGCAGGAGGGGCCCAAGTGCAGGAGAGCAAACTGGACCACGATGTCCGTTTCCCGCTGCTTCCACACCTGCACCTTTGATGATGCAGGAGAGTGGCGCACTTGGCCATGGAGCAGCACACAGATGTGGCCCGAGGTCACGAGACACGGACAAGCTCAGGCGTGGGCTGCAGCCCGGGGAGGTCCAGCAGCAGCCGGAGCAGCTGTGGGCCCGGTGTCCCTCAGGGCCAGTGGTGCAAGCCGACAGGTCCCAGCTGCTATGTGTAGCCACATTCATGCCTGACCTCATGCCAGTTTTACAGGTGTAAACATGGCCGCTCCTGCATTCCCACCTTCCAAGTGCTTCTGCAGGTGCCCCAGAGCTAGAGCTGGGAGGAGGGGGCGTCTGGGCAGCCTCGTTCCCAGTGAGCTGAATAGACACGGCACTGACCCCTCAAGGCTCACCCTGGTCAGCCTGGCGCTCGACACACCCTTCAGTCATATTTCCAGATAAGGTGATGGCAAAAGATTGTAATAATAAACAGGATGAAATTCTCCCCCTTAACAACCAACAAGTCACTGATGGACTCCTTGAAAGAGGAGGCAAAGTCCCTTTATTCATCTCTAAGGCATGTTCATTTCTCTTCCAGCTGAGTCACAGTGTCCCTTGGTTCTCTGTCACTATAATCCTGTAGCACAAGAGTAAATACTATTAACATACATTCAGTGGTAGGAAATGGGGGGTTTCCCTGGAGGCTCAGTGGTAAAGAATCTGCCTGCCAAGCAGGAGAGGCAGGTTCGATCCCTGGGTCGGGAAGATCCCCTGGGGAAAGGAATGGCAACCCACTCCAGTATTAATAGGCAAAACTGAGAACCAACCCCAGTATTCAGCACATGAATGGATGTATAGGGGAGTCATGGTCTCCTGCTGTCCTTTGTAACTTCAATACTGAAATGTTAGAGTAAATGCTGTTGACATTTTTTCAGTAGTAGGAGAATGGGAGACAATT
The DNA here is from genome assembly GCA_007570785.1 of Antilocapra americana. NCBI lineage: Eukaryota > Metazoa > Chordata > Mammalia > Artiodactyla > Antilocapridae > Antilocapra > Antilocapra americana. Next base: position 22,776,515 of record ML664177.1, on the reverse strand, counting down.
AAATGCTTGTGTACAGCCGCATCTGACTGCCTATTAATATTTTCTTCAGACCTGGACTGTGACGCCAGCAGCCCATTTTCTGAGGTCAGCTGATTCTTGGTCAATTCACAGGCTTCAGGATGCGTGAAAGATTCATTAGTGTATGGCATTAATGCTCTAAACCTGAAACAGTGGCTTTTAAGAATGCAACCATTTACTTAAGATGGTTTTCAAAGTATTACATGTTCCCAACAGAGAACTTTTCTCTCAAGAGTACCAAGAGTATTCGCAGTATCAAAATTAAAATGAAATTTGCTGTGGAAAAAAACTGTAGAACTAGAGCAGAAAGAAAATAACTATTTCATGCTGTATTTAATTTTTAAATTTCAATCTTTTTGCAGTTTTTTGAGGTTCCATTTGATTCAAACATGAACAGGACAAAGAACAGACCTCTGGTTCGTGGACAGATCAGGTAAAATCATGAATGTCCATCTCTTCCATGTTACAAAACGTTGCTTTGTGCGTCCGTCTCAAATCATTTCCCTGTGGTTTTTAAAAGTATCTATGTATTTATTTGGCTGCATCAGGTCTTGGTTGTGCCCTGCGGGTTCTTTCGTTGTGGTGGTCTGACTCTCACGGTGGCACATGTGCTTAGTGGCTGCACGGCGTGTGGGGGACCTTAGGTCCCCGACCAGGGATGGAACCCTGGTCCCCTGCGTTGCAAGGCAGATGCTTCACCACTGGACCACAGGGAAGTCCCCTTTTCCCTGTATTTCGCCTTGAATAGTAAATCGAGAAGACCACCACCGCACCCCCCACCCCCCACCCTCCACCCTTGCCCCCCGGCCTCACGAGCACAGCCAACGTCCACGCCTGTGTCATCAGCATGAAGACAGAAGGGAGTCCACTGAACCTTCTCAGTTCTCCACCTCTCTTCTCTGCAGAGTTGTCTTGGAGGCAGATGCTCTGAGGGCCCAGCCCTGTAAATACAGACTTTTCTTTTGTTCCATCTTAATTTAACTCAGCCATCCTCAAACTTCAGTGGACCTAGTCATTGTTTCCCAAAACTGTACATACATAAGCCTGCGTGTCCTTTATGGTGACTTCAGGGGATCATGAAGGATGACTCTAGAATCTACTTCCACCTTAGGGCTGACCTACATGGGCTGAGTGGACTGTGACTCGCAGTGTCTTGAGAGAGTCCTCCCGAGGCTTCGTTTGCCAGACTTCGTGCTCACGGCTTGCTTTTTACTGAGCTACTGTTTGTCTCAGACACTTCAGATATTGGAAAAGCTGACAGTGAATACATACTTGATAAACAAGGCATGTTGAGATAACTGGCTACTTTTGAAGTAGTTACAGTAAAAAGCACACCTTTTACATCTTAGGCCACAAAAAATTTCTCTAACATTTTTGAGAATCAAAGGGAAAAAAATCTTTACAGCTAAAATGCCATGTCATGGCCATAAACATCCATGACATTGCATTATTCTTTGCTTCGATTTCCCAAGGAGAATACAGAGGACAGCACTTTTAACTATCTGTCGGTTACTTACATAAAATGCCAATTCTGCGTGCCTAAAATTTTTAAGGTTAGAAAAAAAAAAAAACATTAACTATTTGGGAAAAGACTGCTCCTTATGTCTTTGGTGGAAAGAAGAGGCATTTTTATGTTAAGATGACATGTGCGAATCTCTCCTCACTCTCGCAGGGCCGGGTGTGAGTTCCTCTGGTGGTCTCGTCCAGAGAGCAGTAATTGTAGGTGACTGGTTCAGTTTCCTATGGAAACACTTGACCCCGAGGCCCTCTGCTTTTTACTCTGGCTCCAGGCCTCTGTGGCAGAATTATCTATCAGAGTCTAATGGCTCGGGGGCCACCTGATGAACTTGAGTACAGGGTCCTCCACATCACTGAGGAAGCATCCCTGACGCCCGAGCCTGGACCGGAATCTCGGTGCATTTGGTAGAGAGCTTGGAGTCTGCATCTGAGGACATCTGGAGAGAGGAGCTCTGGGGTCAGGACGGTGCTCATAGCCCCAGGATCAGCTCCTCCCCGCAGACTTGACCTCTGTTAACTGGGGGCCACACCCCCGCATCTGTGCCCCTGAGGCTGAGCGTCAGCATGGCCAAGGCTGTGCCCAGGGGACCAGGGCTCTGGAGCCTGGATGACGCTGGGGGAAGGGGGGCAATGTAGGGGAGCGGAACTTGTCCAGGGCAAAATCAAGATGGAGTTTGATGCTCCGAGCCGCCCGTTCTTCTGTTTTTTAACATCCTCAGGAGTATCGTCCTTCCTTCCTGCTGCTTATCTGTTACACATGTGTCCTATGTCCCTGAACGCCTTCCATGTGACGAAGCTCAGCATTTTGCTTGCAGCACTGGTCCTAACTGGAGAAAGTGGACTCCGTGGTTTTTGAGTGGCAGAGGGGAGGGCTCGGAGGATGAGGAGTGGTCCAGAGTAAATGTCCTCAGAAGCTCCCCCTCAGACAGGCCTTGTTTCTTCCGGGAGGACGGGGCCAGGTGTTGTCCACCGCTGGTTATCGCCGCCAGAATCTGACACCTGTTTTTGGCAGCTGGGAACCCCATTTCTGTCTTCTGATCCCCAAGCTCAGGGCCTAGAGAGCAGTGTTCAGAGTGAGGGTCCTCGGCTCAGCCTCTCTGGCCTCCAAGCGCCTCTGCCAGCCCCACTGCCCCACTGGGTCCTTCCCCTCTGACTTCACATCTGGATGAGCAGTCCTTCTGTCACAAAGAAGAGCCTATCCAGTCAGCTGCTCCATCTGATTTTAATTCTTTCCTCTTTTTACCACTGGTCTTCTAGAAGGCATGGTTCCCTCATCCCTTCCACCCCCATGTCCAGGCTACTCTTTGCTTCCAGCTTGTTCCTCTGTGCGTGTTGGGTCTTCAAGCCCCAAGCGTACATGCTGAGTCGCTTTGGTTGTGTCCGACTCTGTGCGACCCTATAGACTATAGCACGCTAGGCTCCTCTGTCCATGGGATTCTCCTGGCAGGAATACTGGGGTGGGTTGCCATGCCCTCCTCCAGGGGATCTTACTGACCCAGGGGTTGAACCCTCATCTTTTATGTCTCCTGCATTGGCAGGCAGGCTCCTTACCACTAGTGCCACCTGGGAAGCCCCTTCAAACTCTGTTTCCACTTAAATTGACTCATCAGCGAACTGGGAACCTCAGCTTTGACCCCCCCAGGCATGCCGGCCGAGTCCTCTTTGTCAGGTCCAAGGCCTGGTGAGAGAAGGTTTGCTGGCCGAGCCCTGGTCCAGTGCCCAGGGCTAAGGGCAAGGCGTGGGGGACAGTTAAGCATGGGCGGGGGGCTCACGGGGGAATAGCGTCATACCACTCCTCCACGGCTGCTTTTTCTAGCAGCCTGCGCCGCCCTTGGCTCTGATTCTGCTTGGTTGCCTTCTAACTGGGGTCCACTCCCCCACCCAGAGCACCCTCTGCACGTCCCAGTCCTTCTCTGATTCATAGTCAGAGCCTCGGGGAGATGTCCGGCGGGGTGATATCAGGTACCCGGACCTGAGCATTCTCTCGTTGTCCTCCTGGACTCGGCTGCTCTGCTATAGGAGCATCTCCTGACTCTAGTTGGGATTTTCTGCCTTCTTTTCACTCTCATGTTAGTTTTCAGACAGAACAGAGATATACGTCTTTCTCTAACTTGAAGTCCTGCAGACTCATATTTCTAAGATATATATATAGCTTGTGTATTTTGTTTTCTAAGTAATAACCCTTTTTCCTGGTCTCTCCTAACTAAAATTAATCTTAAGGATGTTAAGACCAAATGCTTCTTCTCTGTATTTTAGAATTAAATAATTCCCTTGTTTAATTCAATTCATTAAGAATGTATTAATTACCTAGAGTGGAACTGGCACTGTCAGTTTTATTGTTAAATCATGCTCAAAAGCCCTCGAATCTGGGTGGAAAAATTATGCCAAATGCATAAAATGCTTAGCAGATGAGATGGGGCAGCCCACAAACATGGATCGAGGGAAATAGAATGAATTGGTACAAACAAGAAGTTCTCCAGGAGGTCAGAAAGGGAAGACTCAGATAAAGACCAGCTGGGCAGTGAAAGCTCCCTGAAGAAATCAGACATGGGCTGGGCCTTCTCGGTTATTTTCATTCCATCTCCTTTGAATTGTCCATTTTCCAGCTCCCTCACGTTGACAGGGAAAGAATACATGTCAGCGTTACTTTTTCCAACTTAATGGATCCAACGAGAGTGATTCAGAACTTATAAGCTTTAGGTGTGGGCTGTGAGTAGAGAGATGGAGCGATAAGAGCAGAGAGGAAGGTTATTCTTCAAGGGGATAAATTAAAACACTCGGAATTGGGGGCAGCCCATACCTGGTTGTGAAATGAATGATGAAGATTGAGTTTTCGAAGTGAAATGAATGGATTGTTTAGTTGGCATTATTAACTTAAAGAACGAGGTTTAGCCAAAGTATTATAGGGATTTACAGGAGACATTTTTCACATTTACTGAAGGTTTTACCAGTAAGCACTTAAGCAAATGTAAACATTTAGCGGGCTGCAGGGGACCTGGGAATGTTATTCATCCCCCTGTCACGCTGATCTAGTAGACACGTACCGGCCTGGGTGAAGCTCTGCAGGGTCCGGGTGGTTATGATTAGTCTTTCGGTGTGTATATACTGCAAATGTAATAAGAGCATAAACATTTTATAAGTGTAGAAATTTCTTTTTCTTTAGTGTTCACCAGTCATTGGAAGTAGCAGAAAGAACAGATTTGGTCTCAACTTTAAGAACAGTGGTGCTAATGTCCAGAACTTTGTCCTTAAAATCATTCCGTCTTGCCGATTCGTAGTAGAAAGAACAGGCAGAAGAAAGTCTGTTTTCGTATCATCATTCAGAGTCATCACAGTGGGTGAATGAGGGGGACATGGGTGTCTCCTCAACGTTAATCTCTGTCTTTCTCTCATTGTCGTAAGAAGGAAGAATGCATTCATGACTTTTTGGAAACATCGTGAGTTGCGAATATTTGTTGACAGCAGTCCTGGGCATGGGCGATCCTTTGGCCCCCTAGGTCCCTGTTTACAACCAGAAAATACCTACAATATTCTAAGAACCATGAATATAAAGGGTTAACTATCACATCACAGTTACATAGCCAGTCCCTTGCATTTCCATGAGAAATAAGTCATAGGAGCAAACACCTTTATTAATAACCTGTAATCACCTTTATTAATAACCTGTAATCATTTGGTCTAACCTCCTGTCACTTCACTTCCTCTCTTTTCAAATGTGCTTGCTAAGTCGCTTCAGTTGTGTCTAACTCTTTGCGACCCCACGCACTGTAGCTGCCAGGCTCCTCTGTCCATGGGATTTTCCAGGCAAGAATACTGGAGTGGGTTGCCATTTCCTTTCAAATGAGACAGTGTAAAAAGATTTGCCGTCATCAAATGCTACTCCTGTTGATTGATGTTATGGGAGCAGTCGTCTTGAGATCGCATTCTCTGTCTTGCCTGATTTGTAAAGGTTTATTTCAGTCAACATTTTGAGCCCCAGCCTTAGGTACAGAGCATATAAAGATGAATGGTGCAACGTCCATCAACAGATGAATGGATAAAGGTGTGGCACATATATACGATGGAATACTACTCGGCCATAAAAAGAAGTGAAATTGGGTCATTTGTAGAGACATGGGTGGACCTAGAGTCTGTCGTACAGAATAAAATAAGTCAGAAAGAGAAAAACAAGTATCATCTATTAACCCATATATTTGTACAGAATCTAGGGAAATGGTACTGATGAACCTATTTGCAGGGCAGAAATAGAGACACAGGCATAGAGAAGGGTCTGTGGGTACCGTAGGGGAGAGGAGGGTACGAATTGAGATCATAGTATTGACATATATACATTACCACGTGTAAAACAGATAGCTAGCCGGAAGCTATTGTATAGCACAGGGAGCTGAGCTCAGTGCTCTGTGATGACCTAGAGGGGTGGGATAGGGGTGGGGTGGGAAGGAGGCTCAAGAGGGAAGGCATATATATATACCTACAGCCGATTCACGTTGTTGTACAGCAAGAACACAGCATTGTAAAGCAAGTATGCTCCAATTAAAAAAGGATGTGCAGTTTGTACCAGGGATCTGGGATTCTTAAGGAGAAGACTCCTGTTGTTCATTTCTGTCCATGAAAACCAAGTTTCCAGTGTATGGTCCAATCTCGGTGTCTTCTCACACCAGTGAGGGCAGGGACCACTTATTGGATTCCTCTACCACCCCCAGGTCCCTGGAAGACCCAAGGTCCCTGTCTCACCCGTTCACCTGCTTTTATGATCTTTCCTTCGTAAATTCATTTCAGCAATATCCACGTACCAAGATATTAATTCCTCGGTTCTCAGTAAAACCCATCACAGCTAATGTGGTAGATTTGTAAGAGCACCTCTTTTCAAAGCAGTTATTTGTAGAGACCTCCCCAAAAAACTCAGGTCAAAGCTCAAATGTGGGATTTATTCGAAAAATTATAGTTAAATTGGCTTGGTTTGATTACACTTTTGAGTTTTCTTTTCTCTTTTTTTTTGAAGAAAGGGAATTTTATAATTTAAAAATCATTTATTCTGGAAAAATGACCAAGCAGTATGAGATTAGTTTTTGTGTAAACCAATTACCTGCAGAGCTGCTTAGAATATAACGCCTTCTTGATTTCATATAATGTTTCATAGACCTCTCTGACCTATTACTTAAACAGAAAGGCCACGTTTCTCCAGTAACTCATTTAAAAGTCAGGCAATTTAAATTGTGTTTAAGTGGAATAAGTAGGTATCAAATTAAAGCTTGTATACTCTCATTTGTTCCTAATTTCTATAGAAAATTACACTTTGATAGAGCTACTAAAGGTTGGTGTTTAGTAAACAAAGAAGTACTAGATTTTATGGGACGAATAAATAATTCATAGAAACGCGTTAGCAAATTTCCCCCCACTTGGGTCTATTAGTTTCTTTTCCGCGGTAGCCTTGGGCAGGAAATGCCTGAGTAGAAAGACCTCACCCTGGTGCTCAGTACAAAGGTCTCTCCATTTAAAATGTAATTCAGTTTTCAATGTGAGTTTGGAAATGAACTATCATTCCACCCTCAGCATGAGCCATGAATCTATTTGCATGAGTGAGTGAACGGATATGAAAGAATTTTTTTTCTTAGTTCAAGAAAATTGCTGGACCTTTTCCCACCTCCATTCCCTATCCATCAAGTAATGCTGTTTTCCTTATTTGTACTTTTCTTTCCCTGTTTTATTGACAATTAGAAATGTTCGCAACATCGTCACACCCATTCACCTGCTTTTATGATCTCTCCTTCATAAATTCGTTTCAGCAGTATCCACTCACAGACATATTAATTCCTCGGTTCTCAATGAAAGCCATCACAGCTACTGTGGTAGATTTATAAGAGCACATTTTTAAAAAAATGTTTTGCATGTGATCAACCTAGTTTTTCCTGGTTCTGATTTATATTTTTGTGATTTGCTATAATAAAATCAAATTCTTGATTTAAAGTTATAATCGGAGATAGAAATATTCTTCCTTTATAATTGTTGTCTTTAGAAACATGTTTCACGCCGTCATACCTTTATAATTTATAATTAAGAATTGACATTCTGGAGGCCCTCTTTCTCTGGAGTCACCCCCAGCCCAGGGAAACCCAGTGAAGCTTCCTTATTATCCTTCCTTCCTGTGTTAGGTCTAGAAATCAGGCCTCAGGGTAGCACTTGAAGTGGAGATGAACTGCTAAGGAAATTAAATGATGAATGGAGCAAAAAAGAGTGATAAAAATGTAAACAAAAAATTTTGAATGAAGAATAACTGATTAAAGGAGAAATAAAGGGGTAGAGGGTGTACTTCTCCAGGTTCAGGGTCCTTACCAGAACCCGTAGGAACGGGGAGAGGAGGTGGGTCTTTTGATCAAGGGCTGAGCAGTATGATTAGGAGAAAGAGTATGATAAATAATTGACCTAAAATAACAAGAAATCGGTGTTTGACAGAGTTGCCCTTCAGGTCTTTGAGATTTAGGTCTGAGCATATTTTCTAAGAGGAAGGCAGTAAACCATAGTTGTGTGTAACCAAGATGAGACATGATCATACTTTTCTAATCTTTCTCTATATCAAAAACAGATGTCTTTATTAAGACAGCTAAACTTAATCAACTTCAGTATCACCATGATATTTAAAGATTTCATGGTAAATCAGAATTTTAAAAAAAATAACCCAGACACCCCACTTGATTTATTTTCTCTTTATTCTTGCTTCTCTTCTTCCTGTTTCCAGTTTCAGAAAGAGCCCTTTGCTTCTTTCACTGATGTATTTTCACTGTAAACAAAGATTCTAACCAAAACTCTCACTTTTCTTTTATTTAACTCTTTTATTCTGCCTTATTTCAAACAAGGCTTCCTTTAACTTGTAAGGTATGTAAAATGTAACAAAATTGTCCAGGAAAAAAAAAAAAGTCAAATAAAAAGAAGTCTTGAGAGAGACAGCCCTGGTTGTCAGTCTACCCAAGGCCACGGGGCAGAAGGGGGGCCTGCTCCCTGCCACCCTACTTCTCTCCACGTGAGTTTGGGGGTGCCTGGAGGGTAGATTACAGGTTGTTGTTTGTTGTTGTTTAGTCAATCAGTTGTGTCTGACTCTGCAACCCCATGGACTGCAGCCCACCTGTCCATGGGATTCTCCGGGCAAGAAAACGGGAGTGGGTTGCCACGCCCTACTCCAGGGGATCTTCCTGACCCAGGCATCGAACCGAGTCTCCTGCATTTTAGGCAGATTCTTTACCATCTGAGCCTCTCTCAAGTGAGCATGTGATTAAAAATTGTATAGTGGGGTGATGGCAAGTTACTTTCCTCAAAAAAAGCACCTAACGTGGACTTCTTCTAAGAGAAAAGGCAATGGTGTCCTCCCTGGCAGGCCGAGGGCTCCTTCTCAGAAGCAGGTCAGACCCTTTTCTTCCTCGATTTAAGAAGCAGAAAGGACTTCTACCCAGAGGCCTCCCCATGGCCTCCGCGACCTATGCTCTCTGACCCCTCCCATCCCTGAAACACACTTCCCCACCCTTTGCCTGCCCCCAGTCTGTCCATTCAGGCTTGGCTTAAAAGTCCCTGAACCTCCTGTACGTGCTGCCTGGCGACTTGCTCCCCACTCAACTGTCCTGCCTATCTTAACTGTCTCCCACCCCAGGATAATCACCCCCAGGATGAAGACCATGTCTGTCTTGCACAATGTATTACATCCCAAGTCTGTCCCTTTTTTTTTTGTTAAGTGACTCTGGGAGAATTATTTAACCTCATTGTGCCTCAGTTTTTCTGAAGAGAAAATGGAGAAAGTCATCGTATCTCTTTCACAGGGTCATTCTAAAGATTCAGTGAGATAATATGTATGAAATGTGCTTAAGATACAGTACATAGCCCAGAGTGGTATGTTTTTAATGATTGAAGCAGTTTTATCAGTTATCCCTTTTTATGAAAATAATTTGTGCCTCCCAGTCATTTCCATCTCAGGGGATGCAGTAGGAAGTTAGGCTACGTACGCAGTGGTGTGAACTAAAGGAACTATGCGTCCACTGGATGCTGCTCCAAGCCAAAGGCCACCAGCCTAAAGACCCCAGCAGACCCCAGAAGTGGTCAGTAAGTGACATTAGATCAGTGTCCCCCACGTACTGGTTAGAGGAGAACCCCCAGGGTTCATGAATGAGCCCAGAAGGAAACCTGAGTACAGGTCCTGGTTCCAAATCTCAATTTCTCATCTGTAAAATGGGGATAAGACTGTCTCAGCGAATTTGAGTTTGTTCACTTTTGTTTTGTTTTGAGTTTCATGCCCAGTGTTGATAGAGATCCTGGGAATAGACTTTCTCATACACCGCTGGGAGGGAGGTAAAGAGTATAAACTCTCAAGTACAGGCTGGGGTGCAAGTCAAAACCCCTAAAAATGTGCGCACGTCATCTGCCCCGGTGACCTGGGAACCTAGCCTCAGAATTTATCGTAATCAGAGCTGTAAACACTGACCTGTCTGTAACATATTCATCCCAATATTATTTCTGATTAAAACAACGGAAAAATACTAAGTGGACATCCTGATTGAATTTATCCTGACCTGCCCACCAAATAGGCCATGTAGCTGTTAATGATAAGTGCAGGAGGATTCTTTACCAGCTGAGCCACAGGGGAAGCCCAAGAATACTGGAGTGGTGAGCCTATCCCTTCTCCAGGAGATTTTCCTGACCCTACATTGCAGGTCTCCTCCATTGCAGGCAGATTCTTTATCATCTGAGCTATCAAGGAACTCCCATTAATGATAATGATGTAAAGTAATTCTTCCCCATGGCATAGGGGAATTATTAAGACATATTGAAAATAGAATAACAAAGCCACAGTTCACTGTGTTCTCAGTTGTTTTTAATGTAGACATATCACTGAGAGAAAAGCTAGAAAGATACAAACCAACATGTTTCTTTGAATAGCAAATATAGAATATTTTGTGTGATTCTCTAAATTTAGTTCTAAATGTTCTGAAGTGAATGTATGTTACTTTTATAACATGGTTTTTCATCCCTTCCCCCTTTTCTCAAATGTAGGGTGAAAATACATACTTTTAATTTTATTTTTTAAAAGTTTTGATTGTAGTGTAGTGGTTTATAATGCTGTGTGAGTGTCAGGTGTACAGCAAAGTGAATCAGTTATACATATACAGTCACTCTTTTTAAAGGTTCTTTTCCCATCTGAAGAAGGAAATGGCAACCCACTCCAGTACCCTTGCCGGGAAAATTCTATCATGGGAGGAGCCTGATAGGCTGCTCCAGTCCACGGGGTCGCAGAGTCGGGCACGACTGAGTGACTTCACCTTCACTTTCCCACCTAGGCCATTGCTGAGTCCTAAATAGAACTCCCTGTGCTATTCAGTAGGTTCTTACTGGTTATCTACCTTACAGTAGTGTGACTATGTCAGTCCCAGTCTCTCAGTTTATCCCTCCCCCTCCTCTCCTGTTTTGTAAATAAGTTTGTCTGTATCATTTTTTTTTTTTTTAGATTCCACTTGTAAGTGGTATCGTATGGTATTTGTCTTTCTCTGTCTGACTTACCTCACTTAGTATAATAATCTCTAGGTCCATCTATGTTGCTGCAAGTGGTATTCTTTTATTCTCCTTCATAGCTGAGTAACATTCCAGTGTGTGTGTGTGTATAAAGCATCTTCTTTATCCATCCCTCTGTTGATAAGCATATATGCCTATGAAAAGTAAACCACAGGAAAATAAACTTCACAGAATTAGCCACTGGAGCACCTTTGCCCACAACATGAGCCGACCCCTGCTCCTTAGACCAGCAGGAAGTGGGTTCCCCAAGGATCCAGGTGCTGAGGATGGTAGTGGCTTCCTGGGTAAATATCCTCATTCTTGTTTACGTGCCTTGTCAGCCTCCCCAGTTTTCATTTGTGCCCCTGAGCGCAGATTTAAACACCAAGCTTGAACCTCATGATTCTCTGTGATTCTGACAAGGGTCAGAAACTAAACTTCTGGGTAAAATCACCTATCTCAATCAATTAAATTCAAATATGCTTTTGTGAAAGGTCTTTTCATAACACTAATACCTTTGATTTGATGGGCTTCCAGAGCCCTTGGAGGAGGAGTGAATAGTTTTGTTTTGTTTTGTTTTTTTACACAAGGTCCAATTCAGGAAAAATAAAAATGTTTATGAGCCACATTTTTCTCCCACCCAAAATAAAACTAGCTTTTTAGAGTGCCACAGGGGGAAAAATATTTTTCTTATAAATTATAAACTACTTGATCGAAAGAAGAGCAGATATAATACTTGCCCTGCTTTTCAACCATTTCGAGTCTTCCTTCTAGAGCAGTGTGAGAAGTGACCACAGGCAGCCGCCTCCCCTTGCCTCTGGAAGATTGTGTTTTTTGCCCTACGGGAACACTGGGGAGTCCAGGTCCACGGTGTGTCAGGACCAGAGGGTATGCAGCAGGAGAGGGAGGGACCAGGAGGTAGAACAGCAGGCATAGTCGCTCTGTAGGCAGGCTTGGGCTCGGAGAGGATGGCTGGAACCTTGGGGGGAAGGGAAACAAGACTGTTGAGGTGAGGATGCCGGCGCTCAGTAGCCGTGGAGGCAGAAGGTAAAATCCGGACCAGGGAGGGGATTACGCAACAGCAAAACTGGAGAGTCTACCTTGAAAAATGAGAGAGAAAATCGGGGGTGGGGGGGGGGAAGAAGTCGAGATGAGGACATCTGTCACTCTTATAGAGGAGCGAAAGCTGTCTCCTGAAGGGCCAGAGTCTGAGAAAGCAGGAGAGGAGCTGCCACCGTCACTCTGAGGGTCGCGAAGGGAGATGAACCCTGGAGACGCCCATCTATGGGTTGGGGGGCGGGGGGAGGGGTGTGGGGGGACAGGGCGCTCGAGCGGCCCCTAGGGGGCATCACAGATGCCAAATGCAAAGGAGGTTGGGGGAAGGAGATGGCGACTCACTCAGATTGAACACGCACCAAGTCTCGGGGGTGGTTAGAGAGTCTCCATCACCTTTGCCAGGACAACAACATACCCCTTGGGGGTTCTCTCTCCATCAAGACTCTCATTTCATTGAGTTCCACCTGCAGGCCCAAGCAGTCATAGCCTAGGAGAAAGGGATCAGTGCTGGTCCCCAGGTCAGCATGGGAGCCAGGATTCTGCGAGGGTTCTACCCCCTTCACATGTCAGCACCTCGACACCCCGTGGTCTCTGGCAGGTGGGCTCTGCTGCCCTCCTGCCCCACCCCCAGCTCGTATTGTTCCTTGAGAGGCAGACAGGCAGTGTCCCAGACACAAGCCATGCCTGCAGGGGACAGATGGCCGCCCTCGCCCTGATGGCCTGGCCAAAACCAGAGACCCTCAGAGCTGCATGCTGGCAACTCCCGGGTCCCCCCAGGTCCCCTGTCCCAGGGCCTGGGAGTGAACCATGGCTTCTCCTTGGGGAAGCAGGCTCGAGCGCCGGCTTAAATTGCTTCGGGAAGAATGAGGACAGGCAGGTACTGGTGGACTCAGTTCACGCAGGCTCCCACAAAGCCTTTCACAAGATGCCACACAAAGTCCACTTCAGAAGGCAGGCTCTGTTGAGGACCAGGCTTGCGGTCATCTTTACGCTTTAGACGTTTATTTGACATACAGCCTTGTGCCACCTCTTTTGAAGGTCACGTGTCCATAAACTGCACTCCGGCCCAGGAAGTAGTGTCACTGCAGACGGTCTCCTCGTTGTGTGGAGCTGGTGCTATGCTGAGCCTGTACTTTATTATACATAGGTGCACTCAGACACACTAGTCTTACCCATTATTGCTAACTGGGCGATGTTTTTAAATAAAGGATAAATAAACGGGGAGAACTCTGCCAGAAGTAAGTATTTAAGATGCACATATCTTAAATACTGGGTTCCGAGGAGTTCATCCGTCGCAACCACTTGCTTCCCACCAGCTGTGCAGCCGAACTGTGTGCAGAACAGGCGCGTATCGGGTGGCCCTCCCCCCTCAGCCCAGGGAGGAGGGGGCCGTCGTCGCTCCAGCCCAGATGAGCATGGCGAGGTCGGGACAACCCCTGGCCAGGGAGGGGTTTGGCAGGGCCTCCCTTCAAACCCAGGGTTTGGAGGCCTCCACGCTCCTTGCTTTGTGAACCCCGGCTGGCAAATGCAGGAGCAGCTGCGCTCTGGCAGGCAAGTCCCTCCTCGTGTTAAATGACTTCCAGAGGGTGTCCTGGGCCCAGGAAGAGTCCAGGCCAGTGCTGTCCCCAGCTCACTGCCCTACCCGGGCCCAATCGCCCCTGCTCAGCTCTGACCCCTCACACTGACCACCTGACAGCGCTGTGTTCTCTGCTCTCTCTTCCAGCCCACTGCTTGCTGTGTCCTTCGCCACATGTTGTGCGGTTCCCGGAGTCGCCCTGCTGACCTGGGGCGTGAACCCACTCACGGGCGCCCTGGGCCTCTTCAACGTTTTCCTGTACACCTGCTGCTACACCCCGCTCAAGAGGGTCAGCATCGCCAACACGTGGGTGGGAGCGGTCGTGGGGGCCATCCCCCCCGTCATGGGCTGGACCGCAGCCACAGGCAGCCTGGATGCTGGTGAGTCTTTCAGCCTCTTTCTCCACAGGCCCGAGGCATGAGTGCCCCCAAAGCCAGCTTCCATGGGCGGCCACTGTGAGTCAGAGCCCGCTTCCTTCCCTGGGCTGCGGTACTTGGCGGTAGGCGTTTTATTCTGTACTAGTGCTTTGCCAGGGGCTTCCCCGGTGGCTCAGTGGTAAAGAATCCACCTGCCAATACAGGAGACACGGGTTTGATCCCTGATTCTGGAGGAGGAAATGGCAGCCCACTCCAGTACTCTTGCCTGGAGAATCCCGCAGACAGAGGAGCCTGGTGGGCTCCAGTCCGTGGGGTCGCACTGAGTCGGACGGGACTGAGCAGCTAAACAACAGCAGCGGTCCTTTGGCAAGAGCACAATACGGCCTTGGGAAGCACTGAGTGCAGAGCCGCAGGGCGACCGTGCGGCCTGGCCTCTGGTGAGCAGACGCTCTCTGCACAGGGGACGGCTGGGAGGAAACAGGACGACACGGAGAAAGTCAGGAGCCAAGTGAGGCCTGTCTGCGGAGGGTCGGCCCACGTCCTGAGGAGGTGTCGGGGCTGGACCCCCGCCCGCCTGGCTCAGCAGACGCAGCCGTCAGCAGGTTCCTCCCTCCCCCAGAACCAGGTCATTTCCCCCTCTTCAGAGAGGACAGACTATTTTCATTAGTTTCTAATTTATTTTTACATGATTTGCTTAAATTGTTCATGCTGTCTACAATAAAACCATTGAAACGCTCCTCCAGGTATTTGGCTGGGATGTCACGGCTAAATTTGTGGGGTGAAAATAGGTCCTTCTTACCATCTGTAAGGGAAGTTTCACAGTCTAATTAGTCAAGTAATTAGTGTTCCTGACCGACACTTAGGAAGGAAGTGGTGAGGTTTCTTGCAGTCTGTGTAAGTACATATTTTTCAAATGAGCGATCAGAAGGCTGGTGACCATAAACCGTTGCCCCAGAAGCCACATCCCTGAGACTTTCATAAAAGCCCTTACACTCCATCCTGGCGAGCTCACAAAGGCGAGGACACCTTCACTGGATGGTCTCTTAGAGAGGCTTTAATATCCTATAATGGCAGAGTCTCCCGAACCTGCAAATATAATACCCTAACGCGTACTTGCTGGTCTGTTCTGTGACAAACCTGAAACCAGAGTCTCTTGCAAGTGGGAGGCAATGGTGGCCCTGGGGGAGGGGGCCTGGGTTTGGAACCCAGACACCCCCTTCCCCGCTTAGCTTTTGCCCTCCGGAACAGAACCTGACCTCCTCAGGCAGCCGTCTCCTCGCCTCCCACATGAGGCTATGCCGGCTCATCTCTCCCGGAGCTGTTGTGACGACTCAGTGAGTTGTTGTTAAGTCTTCCTCATTCAGAGAGTTGGTGTATTGGTGCAGATGAAGGCAGGTCGTGAGATTTCATTCGTCTGCAGACTCTGAGCAGTTCCTAGCTGTGACCTGGCTGTGGCTTTGCAGACAGGGAGATAGCTCCTGGCTCAGTCGGGAAGAGCGCTGGGGCCTATTATTGTTCAGTTCCTAAGTCATGTCCAACTCTTTGCAACCCCATACCATCTCATCCTGTTGCCCACTTCTTCTTCTGCCCTCAGTCTTTCCCAGCATCAGGGTCTCTTCCAATGAGTCGTCTCTTCACATCAAGTGGCCAAAGTATTGGAAGCTTCGGCTTCAGCATCAATCCTTCCAGTGGATATTCAGGGTTGATTTCCTTGAGGATTGACTGGTTTGATCTCCTTGCTGTCTCAAGAGTTTTTCTCCAGCACCACAGTTTGAAAGCATCAGTTCTCTAGCGCTCAGCCTTCTTTATGGTCCAGCTCTCCCATCTGTACATGACTACTGGAAAAACCAGGTCACTAACAGGGTCCGATAGTGACCTCTCTCTTGGGTGAGGGAAGAGGAAGGGAAGGGCACAGGTCTGGCATCCCTGGACTGGATGACGTGTGAGTTTCTCCCCCAGTTTTCAACTGTAAACTTTTAAGTGCACACCTGGGCACCTCCTGGTCAGATACCTGCAGCTCAGCTCTGCCTGGAGCCCCAACCTTGACCCACCTAGCCTTTCCCACCCCTCCGCTCTAAGCCTTTCCAGTGATGCCCAGACATTCGAAAGCAAGCACGTGGCTCCCCGGCTCTGCCTCCCCCACGTGCTCCATCCCCACCCAGGTCCTGCTGCCCAAACACATGGACACCTGCGCCAGGCCACCTGCCCATCTGAATAGCCCCAGGTCCCATTCAGTTTCCTCAAACCTGGCACAAGAGGCAAGGCACCCCAAACTGCCTTTTCTGTCTCGGGAATCCCAGCCAGGGCCAAGGTCAGGGCCAAGTGTGACAGCCCCAGGGGCAGGTACCTCTGGAGGGATGCAAGGGCAGTCAGTCTGGGGTCGTGGAGAGCTCGGCCAGCTCTTCATGCAGGGTCCGAGGACGCCGGTTCCTGCTGAAGGCTGGAGTCTCCGTCATCCCTCCAGCAGTTTCCCACAAGGAGCTTGGGCCTCAGCACATGTCAGTTCGAGCCGTGTCCCCGGAGGCCAGAGAGCGAGCGCTCCTCAGGTCCTCCCACTTAGGACGCATGTCCAGGCAGAGCCCTTGTTCAGCCACAGTCTAGATCTGGCTCAACAGCTAGTGGTCATATTTAAAATATTTTTTTTTCCTTGAATTTGAGTTATAGTGTTTCTGCGATCCAGATCTCATCATTTGTGTACAAACTTATTCCCACAGAGCAGCTCAGGCCAGGCTGTGCTTTGTTTAGACTGCAGCCTGAGAATGCACTTTCAGTCCTAAGCAACAAACCTTCGACTGCCTGGACTGACCCTGGTGTAGCACAGAGCAGCCTGACAGGCTGTGAAACCACACACACAAGGTCCTTCTGCAGCCTTTCAGACTGACTTCTGTTACATCCCTTCGCTATTCTAAGATGCACCAAGGGGTGCACAGTAACGACATGGTTTACTGCCCCCAGAATCCTCATCCACCACAAATCAGATCATACACCTAAAGCCTCGTCGGGCTTTCCTAGATGGCTCAGTGGTAAAGAATCCACCTGCCAGTGCAAGAGACATGGGTTTGATCCCTGGGTTAGGACGATCCCTTGGAGAAGGAAATGGCAACCTACTCCAGTGTTCTTGCCTGGGAAAGCCCATGGTTAGAGGAGCCTAGAGGGCTACAGTCCATGGGGTCACAAAGAGTCAGACAACTTGGTGACTAAAACAATTAAAAGCCTTGTCATGTTTATGCAAAAAGAGTAATATTACTTCACGTGATGCTGCAGATTGCTTCGAAAGCTTCAAAACATTGATTTTATGGGCAGAGCCAACTCATGCTAAGCTGTAAATCTTTGAATGAATTGGATAAATGAAATAACAAATCAGTGAATAAGTACTTTCCATTTTAGAGATGGAAAAATTAACATATTCCGAAGTCAGTCACCAGATATCAATCGACAAGTATTTCTTGAGCATCAGCTGTGAATACAGGAGGAAATGACACACACACAAAAAATAAGGCAGAATCTGAGAGAATACAGTTGAAAGATTTGTATTCCTGGGACTTTAGAGACTAAGTTGGCTAGCATTTTATATAGTTTTGTCACCTTCTAGAACTGCATTTTCCAATATGGAAGTCACCAGCTGGAGTCCAAAACGATGGCTCTCAAACCTCAGTGCACATCAGTGTCCCTGGATGGAGGGCTTATTAAAACTCAGGTTCCTGGTCCCTGCTTCCAGAGCTTTGATTCAGTAGGTCTGGGATGGGGCCTGGGAACCTGCATTTCTAACAAGTTCCCATGTGATGCTCATGCCTCTGATCCAGGGACCACATTTGAGAACCGCCAGTCTGAACAGACAGAACCGGAGAGCATTCCCACTGCTAGAATGCCCTGGAAACACTGCGGGATCTGGACCAAGGGCGTGGCAGATGGTCCTGTCACTGATGCTGTATCGGGGTCATTTCTGTTATCCACCCAGGTGGTCAAATCTCTTCTGGGTTCTTATCTTAGGGGTCATGTTTGTTTGAAGGAGCCCTTCGGAGGGGGAAAAAAAAGCAGCCAGAAATCTTTCCTTTCTTCTGTGGTATCTCCAACCCTTCTTGTCTTTAAACCTCCAAAGACTGATCACTGTGGAGCAGCCATGAGGACAGAAGTGTTTGGAAAGCTCTGCTGAGCTCGCTGCTGGGGGGCGCGGGGAAGGGGGCTTGCGGAGAGGGGCAAGGTGGTGAGAGGGGCCGGGCTGCTGAGCTCACCCGCTGCCGAACCGTCCCCACCACCGACTCCATGCGGGGCCCTCAGAGAGTCGCCGAAACCCAGCCCGGTTCCCGCGGACTCCTCCTGCCTCAGCATCTTCCGGGAGAGGCAGGCAGGCGATCACTGAGCAGAGAGCTTTAGCAGGGCCTCTGGGCTCTCTTAAATTGGCCCCCCGAGGCTGTCCAAGAAGACTTTGGAGTCAAGTGACTGGAGAGACAAGTCACGGCCGCTTACTTGAAGAGGGGAAGTACTTTCCAAGAAGAAGGGAGCATGTGCACGGGGGCTGGGAGGCATGCGTGCCTACACGGGGGCGTCATCCATGCCCTCCCCACTCCAGCTCACTTTCCCCAGCTGGTCAGCTAGACCTTCACACTCCAGCCCCAGCGCTCTATAGATACTGCCCCTGACCAGGCAGACCGGTGCTAAAGCCCTTTCCTGGGGCTCGGTGGACCGTGCTCACAAGTGAGGGGCCGCAGCTGGGGGCCATGTGCAGTGGGGATCCCCAAACCTCACTTTGAATGTCCTGCCTCGAAGGAACTGGCCACCCCGTTGGGAGGAAAGATACCAGATGAAGTAGCTGCAGAAAACTGAGTGCTTCGCAGACGGCTGACGGAATAAAGAAATCCCATGTTTGGAATTACCCTTCCCCCTTCTTAGCGTCTGGATCTTTCCATGGTTTTGTGGTGGCCACTGGGCCATCAAGACCTCGGGGCCCCGCGCACTGAAGGGCCTGCCGTCCAGCCTACAGAGAAGATGTGAGATAAGCGCGAGGACAGCCATGGGCTCTAGTTTCTTTTCCCCACGATGGCATCGTTGCTGTGTGCTTTGTTTCATCACATGTGAGAGAGAACTTCTCCGGGTGGTCTTGATGCCCCAGTGGTAAGGGTACAAAGCCTGTGCTAACCTGCCCCTTGGGAATCCAGCCCAGGGTGGGAGGGGTGATTGTGAAGCAGGATTGGGGAGGCCAGGTGGAGGGTGAAGACAAACAGATTAATGAGTGGAAACTGTAAAAGCTAAACAAACGCTAGATGTTCTTGGTGCCTGCTGTTTTGCAGCTGCACAAAGAACGGTAAACAGGTGGCTCTTCTCTCTCAGGGGAATTTTGGTTTCAGAGGGGCCCGCCCCGGCCAGGGCTCAGCCCCGAAACACTCTTGTATCACTAAAGGTGACCATGACAAGGGGTTTCTCCTGTGTCCACTCTCCTCTGAGACCCTTCCTCCCACCTGCCCGAGGACTTGGCTCCTTTTTTTTTTTTGACTTCACTGCTGTTAGCAGAAAATGTTAAAAATGCTTACCAACCAAAACTCAGGAAGACTGAGTAAGAGGGCCGGCCCCTAGCACAGCCAGCTCGCTGTCTGAGGCGTGGAAGTGCTTGCTGTAACTGCAGGCAGTGGCCAGCGAGGAGAGTGGTAACCTGCGGCCATAGGGAGGGTCGGGGGGTGTCTGCCTGACAGCAGACACTCTGGCTCTGGAGCCACACGCATTAGCCTCTCGACAGTGTTTACCTCCAGAGACTGTCTAGCTTATCTCAGAGGCTTCAGGCTAAAGTCCCTGCCCTCCCCTCCTCCCCTTCCTCCACACCAAAGCCACCTCTCTTCCCATCACCCCCATTTCTTAAAAAGGCTCAGATTCTGTTTTGTCATTTCCCTAAGTCTGAGTAAGTCCCAGGTCTTGGGAGTTTATGGAATGGGTCTGGTGACTGGCCCGTAGAGGTTTGTGAATCGCCTTTGGTTTCTGTAATTCCGACATCGTTGTGCGGTCGACATTCATTATGTCAGCCAACTTTCAGGTACAAATGAGGACTCGGGAACAAGCTTTTATCAGGAAGTGACACTTGACAGACAGATGGTTCTAGTAACAAAAAGAGAATGAGGATTTTTAGCCTCTCCTGGTAAAGTGAAAAATGTTAGATACTGTCTCACCTTATTTACCTCCTTTATTCCAGGATGAGAAGGTAGGACAGAATTCATTCACTCATTCATTCCGCAAATATTTATTGAGGGCTTAGAAGTACCAGGCACCGTTTAACCCAAGCACTTTTGAATATTCTCTTTAAAATGCTGCCTCGCTTCTAAATCAGACTAGAAAATGAATAAGCTCCTTCCGTGTGAGATTTTTCCATACCTAGCCTTACAGCATGAGATTGATTAAGATAAATGACATGTCTAAAGATAGGGTGAACAGGGGACATTATGGGAATATTAGCAAACCAAACAATACTTAGAGCTCTATTCTCTTCAAAGCGGAAAAAACAAACTTCTAAGCAGGAAGAGATGAGAAACACACCATGAGCCGGAGGTCAGCAGTATAACTGGTGACCGATGGGTACACAGCACCTGGCCTTGTCACCCCCGGGTCACATAGCTGGTCAGGATCACAGGAGCTGGGCCTCGGTGGACGAGTACAGAGTCAGTTCTGCTCAGCAAACAGATTGGTGTTTGTGTGATAAAGGGACAGATCTTCAAGTGTGAGCTGAGGCATGGGAGCAGGTGAGGAAACCCCTAGAGACCGGGAGGAAGGGGAGGGAAGCCCTGTCTTCCTGGGAGTCAGGGCTGCGTGCTGCCTCTGCTCTCGACTTCGCTTCAAACAAAACTTCGAGGGGCTGCTGGTGGCTGGTGGGTGGGGACCATGACAGGGGAGGGGGGAAAGTGTGAGCATCTCCCCCTCCTTGCTTCGCCTCTCCATCCCTTCCAGAGAACCTTCCAGGGCAGGCAGCCATTGCCGACCCCATCTCCTATTTTCAGGGGACTTTTCACCTTCCCTGTGTCGCCGTGCCCCTTCTGCGGCGTCCTGGGGGCTCGTCACACTGGAGAGGCTCGTGTTCACCCTCGGAAACAAGGCTTTGAAATCGCGGGCCGTGAAGCTTCAGGCTTGGCCAAGCCCACCCCCCAGCCAGCCCCCAGTTTACATGAGCTTGTCATCCCGAAGCTCCTAAGGGGTGGGGGCCGCTTGGAGAGGGAGCCCATTGTCCGGGGAAGAAGGACCCCCGAGCCCAGCACAGGCTTCGCTGGGGCCGCGTCTCTTCCTCCTTTTCAGGGCCCTGTGTGGACAGCGGCCAGCAAGCGAGTGGTTGGGGTCAGAGTGGGAAGGGCTGAATGTGAGCCCAAAGGGCAGCAGAGAGAGCGAGTGAGCTGAAAACGCTGAAGTCCATTCCGAAGGGATTGGTTTCTGGAAGAGTTCCGACAGAGCTGGAGCTCTAGCTTGGAGCGTCTCATCTCCACTGTGTTGGGAACTCGCTCGGCTGGGATCACCTTGACTCAGTTTGCCAGAAAACGACGAAAGTGCCTCACGCTACGGGCCTGAGCACAGGGAGGGGCTCTCCTCACGTCGGGGCGGTGTGGAGGTGGCTGAGAGAGGCTTTGAGAGTATTTTCCAGGAGTGTCTGGGAAGACTCTGGCTGGCCTTGCTCACCTAGGTGCCCCCGTAATTGGGGAGGGGCCGGGAGATAGGGGTTCTCCTCATGTCCGCACACACAGCACAGTCAGCGAGCTCCCATGTTCTCTCTGTGTGCAGAGGGAAGGAAGAAAGCCCGTGACCCCCCGGACCTTCTCCGGAATTGCCTGCAAACAGTATCCTGGAGTCGTCCATCCTCACCCACCCTCTGGAGAGTCATAGGCACCGTTGCGGCAACCATCACAGACTGCCGTATTCTGCGTATTCATCAACCCACGGATATTTGATTAAAAGAAAGGAAGCACACAGGCCTTCTGGATACTATTAAACCCAGCAGATACAAAGATTCTGCAGCTAGGCAGGAAAATGAGGAAATACATTGAAAAGGAGAATGCACATGGCTTGTGTGAACAGACTGAAACTCAAAGAGACCATCTTCAGAGCTCAGGTCACATATCACCTCTTCCAGGAAGCCCTCCCTGACCTCCCCAGGGGCGACTGAGGTCTTGTTCCTGTGAGCTCCCCTCAAGCCCCGCACCGAAGGTGACATCCCCCAGGCTGTGTTGTCTCTGCCCTCGGGCAGACTCTAGCAGAGAGAGGGCCTCAAGAGCAGACCAAGCCTGCCCTATAGTGGGTGTGTAGTCAATATCTGTTGTCACAGAACGCAGGCCCAATACAAGCTGACTGCTCTGTGGGAGTGGGGGTGAGCAGAGGCCTCCGAGTCAGGAAACCGAGGGCTTTATGTTTCCCCCTCAAGGAAGGTGGGCTCCCCCAAGGCCCCCGAACTAATTCCAGGCTTCCTGTGCTCACTCGCCTTATCTCGATGGAGACAGTCGTTTATTTCACATCTTTCATAGGAGCTGAGGCCGCTGCAGCCGGTGGAGGAGAACTGTGCGGGGGTGGGGACGTGTGATTACAATCCATTAAGGCTAAGCTGCGATTTCTAAAGCTCTTTTCATTGGTGACAAGAGCCAAACCCCCAATTTCCTCCCCCACCGCCCCCCGGAGGAAGCAGCATGCTACTCTTAGGAAAATGATTTTTTTTTAATTACATTATTTTAAGGAGACGCATAACTGAAAATGTGTATTGAGCAAAACAGAACACTCCGGCTGGCACACGAAAAAAAGAGGGCTTTTGAGAAAGACAAGCGAGACGCCACGTGGGAGCCTGATGTTTCCACCGTTTCCAGCCTGGTTTCCCAGCTGCGCTGGCTCTTTCTCGGCCATTTCAAGAGCTGCACAGCTCCTGGGCCCTGGCTCACCTGTCCCCTCCCCCACCTCTACGTGATCCGGGATGCCGGTCCCCAGGGGACACAAGTTGGTCCTGTTGGTCCCCCTTGGGCTGGCGCTGTGCTCAGAGCCTCCCAGTGGCCAGTGCCCCAAGAACCAGTCACACCGCCTCCTCCGTGCTGGCCCCTCCGCATCCGGAGACGGCTCTACTTTGTCATCAGACCACGAGGGAGAAGCGGGCCTTCTGTCGCCCTGTTTTCCACTTCACTTGTACCTGGGTGGTCCATCCTTGCCTTCTGTCTCAGCTAATTCCCTGAGGGTGCTCACTGTCAAGAAGAATATCGTCTGTGTGTTTGTAGGAGAACAAACTTTTTTTTTAAGGCACCAGCACTCTTATCTTAATAAACAGACTTCCTCTGTCCAACAAGCCTTCCTCTCCTCTCAAATGTGGCCTGAGGACCACCAGGCATGTGTGTGTGCTAAGTTTTCTTCAATTGTGACCCCATGGTCTGTAAGCCACCAGGCTCCTCTGTCCATGAGATTCTCCAGGCAGGAATACTGGAGTGGGTTGCCCTGCCCTCCTCCAGGGGATCTTCCCGACCGGCGATTGAACCCAAATCTCTTATGTCTCCTGCACTGGCAGGCGTGTTCTTTATCACTAGTGCCACCTGGGAAGCCTGACCACCAGGCAGAGTCCCCTGCTACCGGTGTCAGTCGCTGTTTGGCAACAGCTTTGTAGGAGACAGTGCCAGGGGTGCAGAAGAGCCTCAGGCAAGTTGATTAATCCTTCTCATCTGTGAGGTGAGGGCAGCCCTGCACGTAGGAAGGTGCCAGGAGCATGAGAGCCTGGACATGTTTCTTCGCCACAGGGCCTGTGGATGAGCCTCCAGGTCTTCACGGGGCAGATGTCTGATGGGCAAACTTAAGACAGCCTCTAAGAGAACCTCCATGTCTCCACCAAAACTGTGCGTGTCCCCCGCCTAGAGGAAAGGCATCAGTGTCTGCCCCTGTCACCCCTCCCTGGTGACCCCTGCACTGGGGGAGATGCCCCCTCAATCTGGGAATGCAGGTGTCCCGTGACCCAGCCCCGCCCTCTCCAGCTTGTCTACACACACACACACACACACACACACACACACACACACACCCCTGCACTGGGGGAGATGCCCCCCCATCTGGGAATGCAGGTGCCCCGTGACCCAGCCCCGCCCTCTCCAGCCTGTCTACACACACACACACACCCTGACTGCAGCCTTCACGTCGCCCCAGGACACACTGAGCCACTCGGTGCAGGATAGTAGAGTTGGCCGTGGCTCTCCCTCCGTCACCTTTGGGAAGGTCTTCCCTGAGCAGTCATTTCCGGGTCATGCGTCCTGTCGCCCTGTGTGATTCTCTGAGTCACAACCATCAGTGTCACTGCATTGCACACTCTCTGCCCACTGGACTCCTTGCTGGCCGCTGCCTCTCTGGCATCTAGGGTTGTCCCCAGTGGGTGGCAGCCACAACCCTTTCTTTGCCAGCAGATTCAACAAATAGAAGCTGCTGCTTTTACTATTCAAATTGGAGAGTGTTCGCGTGAACTAAAATGTGCTAGTTACAGATAGGGTCAGAATGGACAGGGGGACTTGACAGCCTGCCCAGACCATGCTCGCCTCTTCCTAGGCACTTGGGGAACATGTCCTGTGTGCGGAGAGGAGGAGTGAACCTGAACTGTCTTCCCAGGAGTGGCTGCAGCCCTCTCCGGAGACCTGGCCCCAGTGCAGCAGGGGAACCGGGGTGAAAATCAGGCAGGCTCCCGCCGAGTTCCTCCTTCACCTCTTGTTAGAGAACTTAGCATCGTCTGATTTGTTTGCTTCATGAGGATTATGTGTTATCTTAGTCACGCGTGTCCAACTCTTTGTGACCCCGTGTGCTGTAGCCCACCAGGCACTTCTGTCCATGGGACTTCCCGGTCAAGAATACTGGAGTGGGTTGCCATTTCCTTCTCCAGGAGATCTTCCCAACCCAGGGGACTGAACCCGGGTTTCCCACAATGCAGGCAGATTCTGAGCCACCGGAGAGCCCTCATGAGGATTATAAAATCTGCCTAAAGTCCTATTAAGCAGTCATATTAAGTCAGGTGAGAGAGTGTCTGTTAGTAGGAGGTGCTGAGTCACTGGTAGCCTTCACCCCAGGGTGTTTTAGGGACGCCCCAGGTCCAGAGAAAAGATGCTCAGGTGTTCACCTGTCCTAAAACCTGCAGATGACAGGCAGGTGACCACCCTGCCTTGGGCCCCAACTGCTGCGCGCTCAGGGTTCTGCACTTAAGCAGTGGAGTACCCCGCCCTCCTGGCGGTGAGGGCAGTATACCCGTGCGCCCCATCTGGCACCCTCGCATCTCCCGGGCTGCCGACAGACACTCTGGTTCTGTCGGTGGTGCCAAGTAAGGAGCTGCCGGGAGGGTCCTTCCACCTCTCACCCAAGCCCCTCACTCGCAAGCCGGCTGGGGGAAGCAGAGAGAAAAGCGCAGCCCAGCGTTCCCACCGGGACAGTCCTGCCCTTGAACGTGTCCTCCCTTGTTGTCGTGGTGTGGGCACGCGTGGGGGGGGGGGCAGGGGGCATCACGGGCGGAGCCGCAGGTGCTCAGCCCCGAGGGAAGCCAGGTGCCCGGCCTCCCACCCCCGCGGTGAGGACGTGGGATGCGGGAGAGGATTTAGCGCCCTAGTCTGTCTCCTGCTCCATCTCCATCTCGGCCTGTGGGCAGAAGACCCCGGTGAGACTAGGGATGCGGTGGGAGGGGACGCAGCGCCCAGGCCAGGTCGCCGTGGTGGGGCGGAAGGGATGCCTGAGTAAACCTCTGACGATAGCCTGTCTTGCTTCCCCGTCTCCCCCGCCTCCCCCTCCATGCAGGGGCCTGTCTTCTGGGAGGGATCCTCTACTCCTGGCAGTTCCCTCACTTCAACGCTCTGAGCTGGGGCCTCCGTGAGGACTACTCCCGGGGCGGCTACTGCATGATGTCCGTCACCCACCCGGCCCTGTGCCGGCGCGTCGCCCTGCGCCACTGCCTGGCATTGCTCGCCATGTGTGCAGCCGCGCCCGCCCTGGACGTCACCACCTGGACCTTCCCGGTCATCGCCCTGCCCATCAACCTGTACATCTCCTACCTCGGCTTCCGGTTCTACCGGGACGCGGACCGGAAGAGCTCCCGGAAGCTGTTCTTCTGCAGCCTCTGGCACCTGCCGCTGCTCCTGCTGCTGATGCTCACTTGCAAGCGGCGGACGGGGCAAGAGGGCGCGGAGGCGCCGCAGAGCTGACGGCCGCCCACTCTGGGAAAAGCAGAAGACGTCGGGGAGACGCGCAGGGTTTTCGTTTTTTGTTTTTTTGGGTTTTTTTTTCACTCTGCTGTTAGACAAGAAATATTTTGGTTATTCCAAAGCACCAGGAGCAAAATAGCTGCGTTTGAAACGAGGCTGTAAAATAACTCGGTGCTCAGTGACCACTGGACAACTTTTTTCATGGTGATATCCAAAATATTCCCCAAATGAGTATTGGGGTGGCTCTGTAGATTGACACAAGGAGAGGATGGACTTTGTTTGCTTGTTTTCCTTTGAGGGTTGTTACAGAGCCTTTCCTCCGACCCTACCACTTGGTTCGTCTTCTCCCTCAGGTCGACGTACAGGTTCACCTTGCTTCTTGGCCTTTCCCACCTGCCGGCCGGGAGGCCAGACAAGGTGCTCACTCGCACGCTGGTATCTGTGGTTCTGTGGCCTCTGGTCCCTCACAGGCTGCTTCAGAGTAAATGCAGCTGCCGGCCGCAGCCCCCCTTTCTGTGAATGAGCCGGGCCCAGCTCCCTCTGCCCTACACGTTCTCAGCCTCATACCCCCTCAAATGCTAATAGAACAAGTACTAGCTGCTGCCCACCTTCTCAGGGAGGATTCAAACGGTTGCCTGGGAATCTCAGACCTGCCCCTGTCCCTACCTTTAGGTAGCAGCATTTCAGAAACCCCAGGGAACCGAGCGCATCTTTGAAGTCCACTATACCACACAGGTGGTGCAGAGCGGTTCTTTCTGGAAGGGGCATGCTAGACTTAAAGCCAGAAGCCCCTCCAGCTCTGACCCACCTCTCCCTCTTCAACCACTGCTACAGTCATCAGCTGGGCTTAGGGCCCAGTGAGAAGGAAAGTCAGAAAGGGCTGAGCTGGGTCAGCCAGTCCTCACATCCTTGTTCCTTTGGTGAAAAACACATTTCCACTCTGCTATCTTCAGGACTCAGAAACTAGCCTCCACACATCCAGGGGTCTGGAGAGCCAGAAGCAAGAGCCAGGCCCCTGGTGGGGATGCTTCTGGCCCCAGAGGTGGGATGCATGGGTCCCCGCAGGCAGGGATGGCTTCCATAACCAGTGGTTCCCCCAGCCCCCCAAGTCCACCTCATCATCCAGTTACAGGAAGTCCCATTTCCCCGAAGGCCTTGAAGCTTAACAGGATGTTTTAGTTACTCTGTCTCCGGCGCACTGCTGCCCTGGGAGGAATTTATTCAGGAGTTTAAGCCACACTCACACAGCCCTGGCAACATGTCCCTTCTCTGAAAACTGCCCTAAGCGATTGCAGGTAGCATCTGATTTCCAACTGCACTTGGCTGTGTTCAGGTCACGCTGCGGGGACTGACAAAGGCACGGCTGGCGGGCAGTCCCCAGCCCGCAGATCTGTAAGGCACGTGGGTTCTTTCTGCTGCAATAAACCTGCACAGCGAGCCACAGTGTGTGTGGCATCATTCCACTGTCTGCGGCTCCTGGTAGAACGGGTGTCACTTGCCTGGCTGTCAGGGGCGGCCAAGGGACCTGCAGGCGCGGGGGTGGATACTAGCAGCTGGCGCGCCGGAAAGAATCCCCCCTCCACCTCTGCTCAGAGTCGACTACCCAGTTTCCCTTCCATCGCCCTAGAAGTGGGCCTGGGGGCCTCCCCGACCTCCTGACCTGTTTTTCTCCTGCTTGGAGTACACAGTGCCTGCTGCACCGTCTGCACAATGAGCGGTGCCCGGGCTCTTCTTCGCTCAGACCCCAGGACGAGAACCTTCTGCGCGAACCCCTCACTGCCCTGCCCTCATCGCTCTCACACCTCCCCAAGGGCCACCTTCCGAGGACCACCTTCCCAAACCCTGTCCCCTGGTCCTCACAGGAATGTGGAATTCACGCTCCCAAGAGCCCAGACCGTTGCTCACTCACCCAGGCCTCCGGACATCCTGGGGCTTCACCTGCAGAGCCGAGGTCTCTGGCCCTCACCGCTGACCGCCAGCACTGGCCAGGCGGATGCGGCCCAGGCGCGCGAGCATGCCCCGGGCAGGTCTCTGGGTAATCCTACCGTCCATGCTGGGACGGCACGATCACGTGCAGGGGGCCTCCTGAGACTCAAGGCTAAAGACAGGAAGGTCTGAGTTTGCTCACCCGAGCGTTTCCCTGCCCATGTCGGGAGCCCAGCCTGGGACGCATGGTCTGGACATGAGTGTCACTCGGCCATAAGGCCATCAGGCCCCCAGGCTGCAAGGGTAGAGGGACCACGCAGGCAGGAGCAGGAGCCTGAGCTTCGACACAGGATTGTACTTAAACTTGGGTTATTTCATAATATAGCAAACTAACGACAAGGAAAAGGGTCATTCCAATTCCCTATTTAGCTTTTTAAAAAACGCTACACAACACAATATTCCTTCTGACTCGGAAAATTGTACCAGCTTCCTTTTAGTAAAAACACTGTATCCATTATGGATGAAACCTAATTTCACCCAGGGTCCCTCTCCGTGGGCCCACAGTGAGGGAGATGCTGTTGCCGGTTCCCACAGTTGCTTTGTCTTTTCAAACAGAAAAATGAGGTGTGTCTTGCCCAATACAAGTATCTTCACTGCACTTTAAATACATTTTGAGTGCCCCAGGCCCTATGCTGGAGGAGAAATATAAGGCTGTTGGAGACTGCTATGCTCTGAGGATGTATGGAGTTGAATTTCCCTCTGACAGTTTATTTTTCTGTCAATCCATCCTCATCTGCTGTTTGTTTTGCTAAGAAAATAGCTTGGGACTCAGGGCTTCCCAGGTAACACAGTGGTAAGAAATCTGCCTGTAATGCAGGAGACGTGAGATACAGATTCCATCCCTGGGTTGGGAAAATCCCCTGGAGGTAAGAAATGTCAGACCAGTCCAATATTCTTGCCTGGGAAATCCCATGGTCAGAGGAGGTGGCGGGTTGCAGTCCATGGGGTCACAAGAAGTCAGGCATAACTGAGCACGCACGTGCACACAGCAGTCCTGTGCCCCCATGCAGTGCCAGGACGTAAGCAGAGCTTGTTCTGCTTGTTGACTCCAGTGTGATGGGAGACTCACTCCTGGGAGTTTAGTTGGAGCTGGAGACTCTGTCCTCTGACACCCACACACCCCTTCTGGACACACTCTAAACAGCAGGACCCTTGTAACTGACCGCAGGAGGAACTCAGGGGAGAAAAGGTTTGGGGAAATGCCCACTTGACCTTTCGAACAACATGCTCAGAGCCCAAGAGAACGCACTTGAGTTAAGAAGTAGGTCAGGGTGCTGCTGCCATGGCGTTTTCTCTGCCGTAATCGGCCAGCTAGCGATCCCCCACAATGCACTTCATCTGTCAAGGGCACACTTTCTCCATCCGTCTTGTAGGATCGATGGTGACAACCAACAGGCAACTAAATACAAAGCAAGTGGAAGACAAACAGGGTCCAGCGATCGCCTTCGGCTTTGCCACGCATGCTTTTGGTCTTTTCCCATCAGCTGTCAAACATTTTAAATAAGTTTATAAACTGTCAAGAGGAAAAGTTAAGTGGGAGCAGTATACTTTTGCTTCTCTTTTTTTGGCCTCGCTCCTTGCAGGATTTTAGTTACCCAACCAGGGATCCAACACACGCCTCTTTGCAGTGGAAGTGCAGAGTCCTAATCAGTGGACCATGAGGGAAGGCCCTACTTGCTTCTTTTTTGTAGAAAACCCACGCATAATTGTCCTGGTGCTGGACAGATTACAATTTCCAACCAAATGTAAGAGGTAAAGAGGTGTTCTGGGTCAAAGAACCTCTGACACTCGCTTCCTAATTCAGGTTCCATCTCTCTGTTGTTGCTCCCCACTGTGGACACCACAGGACGTCTAGGAGGCCCGACATCTGGCCACAGGTTGAGCCCCCTGTAAACGTTCTTTGTGTCTGACCCCCCCCTCACTTCCTCCACTGCCACGCTCCTGGCCTCGTAATCTCCCTCCCCCTTGTCCCCACCGCTGAGTTGTTCAGTAGCAACCATTGTGATCCTGCCGGGGTTCCGGGCGGGTCACAACATGCCCTGGTCTCCATCTCCCGAGTGCTTCTCTTCAACTCCATGAATAAAATGCAGACTCCCTACAGGTCCCGGGAAGCCTTCCATGATCCGGCCCTGCTTCCCACTCTAATCTTAGAACCCCCCCCCCCCCCCCCCCCCCCCCGCCCCCACACCATCCTGCCCACTTCTCCACAATTCTCAAATGCTGGAAGCCTCCCCTTCCCTCCTGCTGGGCTCCTCTCCCACCCCTCCCTCTGGATCACCCCCTGGCCCCACTGAAATGGCTGTTAGACACTCTGTATCCGTCTCTGTATTTATCTCATGACTAATTCATTATCTGTCTCTGTAGAGCATAAGCCCTCTGGAGGCAGGGCCGTCTTCTCCACAGCACTTTCTCAAGGATCTCAAGTGATTCTCTGCAAATCAGGTGCTCAGGAAGCGCTTTCTTTTTTTTTCTGTTATAAGCACATTATTTTTTTTCGCTTAATTTTTTTATTTTGTATTGTATTGGGATATATCTGATTAACAATGTTGTGATAGTTTCAGGTGGATATCAAAAGGACTCAGCCATACATATACATGTATCTATTCTCCTCCAAACTCCCATCCCATCCAGGTTGCCACATAACATTAAGCAGACTTCCCTGTGCTATATAGTAGGTCGTTGCTGGTTCTTTATTTTAAATATAGCAGAGTGTACATGTCCATCCCAAACTCCCTAACTATCCTTTCCCCCCATCCTTTCCCCCACTGGCAACCATAAGCTTATTCTCTAAGTCTGTGAGTCTCTTTCTGTTTTGTAAGTTCATTTGTATAATTTCTTTTTCGATTCCACATATAAAGAGTATCATAATGATATTTCTCCTTCTCTGTCCGACTTATTTCACTCAGTATGATAATCTCAAGGTTCATCCATGTTGCGGCAGATGGCATCATTTCATTCTCTTTAATGGCCGAGTGCTATTCCATTGTGTCTATGAACACATATTCTTTATTCAAGGAAGTGCTTTTTGAGTGAATAACCCCTTCTTGGCTACAAGAGGCCCCTGTAGTCAGAAGGATGGGTCTGTTAGCCCAGGATCAAGACAAAACTGACTTGGAAAGCCATTTATAACAGGTGAGAGAAGATGGCTTGTAAACTGCACTCACCCCACTGCTGGGGTGGTCCCTGTTCCCACCCCCACCCCGCAGGGGACAGTCTGGGGCTGCACTACCCAGAGGCCCTCGCCCTCTTCCAGGCCACCACCCACAGCTTCTCTCATCTCTGGAATCTGCCTTCTCTAACTGCAGACCAGCCC
Source organism: Antilocapra americana (assembly GCA_007570785.1). Classification (NCBI taxonomy): domain Eukaryota; kingdom Metazoa; phylum Chordata; class Mammalia; order Artiodactyla; family Antilocapridae; genus Antilocapra; species Antilocapra americana. The sequence goes on along the minus strand of ML664177.1, from coordinate 22,744,994 downwards.
CCACCCACCGCATCCCTGCAGTGTCAGTGGGTGTCATGGTTTCCCCACCTACCCTCCCCACAGCCATCAGATCCCAAGCTCAGTGACGAAAACACGTTAGCTTCTCACTGCTGGGTCCACCAGCACCTGGAATGGAAGGGGCTCAGTGGTGACCACATGGTGGTGCCTCTTCGGTGGGCGAAGGAGCCGATGGGTGGCTTTAGGGAAGGGGCTGGAGCTGGAGGAATACTTGTCTCTGCTCCACTGGGGCCGACACGTGGTGGGGGCGTGGGGTACAGGCCCTGCGGGACTGAGTCCAGGGCAGATACAGCTCTCACTGTTTTGGGAAGAAAATGGCCAGAGTCCAGCCAAGGTGAGTTACTATCATTCCTTCCTTAAGTTACTCAGCCTTTGTTTTCCAAAGTGCAGTACGTGTTCACTCTTTTCCTGTTTCTTCAGAGCTGTCTTGGCCCAACAACTTAGCAGCGAGGTGTTCTTAGTCAAGCTGGCTTTTTGACCACAATTTCTCTCTCTCTCTCTTTGCTTTTTCAAACACGTTCACAGAGAATCTAGTGTCTGGCTCCACCTTCTCCCTTAATCATCACCCATTTCCGGCAGGTGAGAGCCAACACATGCATCAAGGTCAGCTTAAAGAAATGGGACCCCCAGCCCGGCTCATGAGTTGGAGGTGCTGCCTAGGAAGTGGTAACCAAAAGAAGGAGGACCCGAAGTGCAAGACAGCAGGTCAGCTAGACTGGGGGGCGAAGATGGCACGTCAGGGTCTCGGCAGAAGCTCGTCTGTCCTCAGCAGATGGCTGGCTCTGCCCACAGCTCCTCTCTCCAAAGCAAAGTCCAGAACTGAGCCGCCAAGGCTGTTCAGGGCAGGCGTCGGGGGTTGGGGAAGCAGGGGTTGAGACAGGAAACTCTGAAGGGGGCAGAGAGGAGTGCCTGGCAGAGTAACCCCATCCCAAACATCTAAAGAAGGGCCAGGCGACAAGACAAACAATCCCCAGAGCATTAGCCAGACGAATACAAACAAGACCCCCACCCCAGCTTCAACAAACAGACAAACACAAGTCAAACAAAGCATCCTCGAGGGAAGAAGCCTGCCCCTCTTGTCCACTGAGTCCATCCAGATGCCGTAAGCTGGGCCTGGTGTGGGACAAAGGGGCAAACGCAGCCTCAGCCCTGACCCCAGGAGCTTATGCTCTGAAGAGTTCTGAGGCAAGTGGGGTACGGGGTGGGGCAGAAGCAGGAAGTAGACAGACAGGCCATTCCTGCTTCTGCCCTGGAGTCCTCAGGTTCTAGGTTCTTTGGCCAAATAACTACTTGGCCATAAGGCAACTCTGCTAGAAAAATAAAAGAGGGACTTTAAAAAGGACACAATGAGAAATGAATAACAAAATTAGACTATTGCAAAATCAAAATACCTGAATACATTTAAAAGATATGTAGGGAATTCCCTAGTAGCCCAGTGGTTTGTTCTCGGCATTTTCACTGCCCGGGGGCCTGGGTTCAATCCCTGATTGGGGAACTAAGATCCCAAAAGCTGTGTGGCATGGCTAAAATTTTTAAAAATAAAAAAAAAAAATTTTAATTAAAAACAGTAAAAGATATATAGATTCCTGGCAATACTGTGCAAACAACTTAATTTACTTTGTGGACTGGCCCTCAGGGCTAATCTTCCAAGACTTTCACTCATAGTAATAGCCTTTTTTTTTTCTTATTTTGTTTGTGGATTCGTCTCCTCATTTGGCATCACACTGCTTATCTTTCACTAAAATTTCTCCTTGCGGTAAGAGACATGTCAGTTTCCAGACCTGAATTTGCACCGAGCTTTGTCTCATGCTGTGAGCCCCTCTCCTGCTCAGTTCCCTGGACACGGGGTCAAGTGGCCTCTGTACAGACGTTCCAAGTCCTATAGGAGACCAGGGTCCGGCTCCGCACCTTCAAGATCCTCAGCCTCTCTCCCCTCCAGTGTGGCGAGTTTCAAGATAAGAAACCAACTCGGGACAAAGCACTGTGATGCTTTGTGCTTTAGAAAAAAGACTCAGGCCTTGGACTGACAGGTAGTTGGGAGGATGGAGCGGGGGAGAGACCCCAAGGGGGTCTGGGCAGAGGAGTTTGGGGCACAAAAAGGGGTCCACACCTTCTTGGGGGAGGGGTGACTGCAGAAGGAAGATCCCGGGCTGTTCCCAGGCCAGGGAGGCAGGGTGGTGCCACTCCCCAAGAGGGGGCCCCTCTTCCCCAGCTCATGTCTTCTTCCTGTCTGTATCACTGTTGACTCAGACTGCTGGGCCTACCTTCTGTGGGAACCACTCCCGCCCCTCTTCACCTTGTCCTGCAGCCCTGACCCACACATAACCCAGCCTCCCTGAAACAGTCCTTCCCTGGTGGCTCAGATGGTAAAGAATCTATCTGCAATACAGGAGACCCTAGTTCACCCCTGGGTCAGGAAGACGCCTTGGAGGGGGGCACAGCAACCCACTCCAGTATTCTTGCCTGGAGAATTCCATAGACAGAGGAGCCTGGAGGGCTACAGTCAATGGAGTCACAAAAAGTTGGACACGACTTAGCAACAAACACTCATTTTTCACTGACCCCCCCAAGTGTGATAGGACGGCCTAGGATCCTAAACCTCTGTCCCAAAGGTTCCAGAGCAAGAACTACCTCCCCACACTCCACCCTTCCCTCCCTCTCCCTACCTGCTAAGTCCCTCCAATCTGAATGATCCAGTGACCTATCCACCCAGAGGACCTGAGCTCTCACTTTGCAAATAGGGATGGAACTGTCTGCCCTAAAACCTACCTAAATCATGGCAGAGACTCATTCAGGCCTCTCAGACTGAATTTGGCATTTGTTCACATCCAGATGTAGATATTCTATACATAACTGGGAGAAGAATTTACAGCTAATATCATAGCAGAGTGTGTCCTCGTTAGTTAATCTTTAACCTACCTTCCTATACCAATTTAGATTCATAGTTACCAGTGACAGAAAACTCGACTGAAACTGGTTTATGAGAAGTCATGTATTGGTTCCTGTAGTTGAAAGATCCAGAAACATCTGACTTCAGGCACGGCTCGATCCAGGCTACAGAATGTTCTCTCTGCTTGTTGTTGGCCCCACTCATAGCAGGCTCTCTCCCCTTAAGAAGCAGACATCCCCTGGATACTCATTCATTCCTTTATTCACAAATATCTGTCTACTACGTACCTTGGGCCAGGTGCTGGGGGTGCCACGGTGAACAAAGCAAACCTCCCTGCCTTTTGCCTGCCACACCTCGAGAAGAAACCAGAAGCCCTGGTAACTGTGCTCCCCTCTGCGGTGGGCGGCTGGGTGACAAGCAACAGCTTCATGTTCAAGACTAGAGAGGAAGGAAGTCTTGACATTGAGATCCTGGCTCTGATTAGCCTGACTTAGGGTTTGGGCTTGTTCCTGATCTGATCAGCCTGGTTCACGTCCATCAGTCCATGTATAGGACACAACTGTCCCCTCCTATCATGAAGTTTTGAGGAACCTGCTAAGAAGGGGCTGGGCAAAGGGGAATTGCCTTGCAGTTTGATCCTCAGAGAGGCCTTGGGGTCCCAACGGTGAAGAAATGGACCCCAGGAGAGTCCCAGCTAAGGCAGTGCCCAGTGACTGCAGATCCTCAGATGCCCGGCCCCATGAGGGCAACACTGATCATATACCACCTGTGGTCCCCAACTCATTGTAAGGAAAAAATCTCTTTATATACAGGCATGGGTGAAGGTCCATTTATTCCAAGGCCATTAACAAGGTGAAAACCCAGGGCGTCTCACTACCTGCTCTTTACAGCAAGTCAGCCACACCCATGGGACTTCCCAAGCCTGCACCCTCTTCAAAGAGACGGAGCGTCCTTAAAGCTAAGTCAGTTCCCATCAAGACTGTTTGCATCAGCTCCTTTCAACATCAGATGCTCTCTTCTTCAAGTAAAGTGCTTCTTGGAAGACACTTCCACATTCTCAGGAAATCGTTTAGGGAATACTTTGGATGGAAGAGTCAGGAACGAGCCAGGCAAGTCCATCTTCCAGCTGCTCTGACCCTGAGCTTCTGTGCGCATCAGGTTCCCCTCTGCTCAGCTTCTGCCCAGAAACTCGGGACACGAAAGCATCTGCTGAGAGCCTGGCTCCCCCATCCTGGGCTGTGGTCCCCTCCCTTGGAATTGTCCCCGCTCCCTCAGCTAGAAGGGGACACTGGGCATCCTCTGTGAGGCATTTTAATGCTAATTTATTGAGCCCCAAAAGAGGAGTCCAACAGACGTGGTCCATTGGGCGGGATGTAGTGCGTTTGTTAGGTGGTGTGAGAGGCTCCTTGGCAGGATATTAAATATTACCCTGGCTATTCACAAGCACTTCATATTTCAAGAAAGGAAGGGAGGCTAAGGCTGCATCCCATAAATCAGCCTTTTAAACAGGCAGAAAGAGGCAAACATTTGATAAATCTATGTCATCGTGCTCAGAGATCAAAGGCGCTAACGTCTGCACTCGCGCACCCGGAGCCCCAGCAGCAGCTCCAACACTGAGGCTGGGCGGCTGGGGAGGGAGGACTTAGCTGATTCTGATCTGTGACCAGCCCAGACTCCGGGGAGGAGGGCCTCCCCCTTCAGACTCTCGGTTGGGACCATGGTCCCTGTGCTCCCCAAGCCCACTAGACTGTGAGATAAACGAGACCAGGGATAGACCCGCAGCCGCCAGCATTGACAAGGTGAAAACATATTGGCTGCTGGGCACAGCAGGAGGCCAGGTGGCCAGGCCCTCTAAGGAGGGTCCCATCCAGCCCCGGGCTCCCTGGGTCTCAGGCTTCACTCACCCCACCCCATGCCAGGCCCCCATCCCCTACAGTTTAGCGCCTCCCCCACAGCCTGGTCCTTTTTCTTACTCTTGCATCCCCTTTGCTTCCCCCCAGCTTCTATTTGACACAAAGCTACTATTGGGAGCCCCACGGAATGAATGAGCTCCAGAAGCTCTGAACCTGACGCCCATCTGGACAAACGGACAGTAAGAACAGATGGGTGGATAACTTCCTCCAAACACTGCAGCTTAGAATTGATTGGGAGATGCTGAGCCACTTGACTGGGCTTCACCAAGACCCACAGGCCTGTGTCCACCCGTCTGGTGTATCAACCATTACCCGAGATCTAGATTTAGAAGCTGGCCACTAGGATTTTCCCACTTCAAGGTCCCTTCCATGATTATAATCCCTGATTCATGGATGAATGGGCTGGAAGCTTGGCTTTAGCTCCAGGAGAGTTTTAAGGAAGCAGGAGGGACCTGTGGCCTCTTGCCGGCCTTGAAGTGCCCACAGGTGTTCCTAAGCTGCTAGATTGTCAGCAGGCTCAGCAGACATGGACAGAAATCTTCTTTCTTTGCAGGACACAGATGACAGCTCCCATGGATGCATTCTAGGTCTTAGAATGGAGCTTCTCATCCTCAGCTCGACTGATGTGTGTGTGTGCTAAGTCACCCAGTCATGTCCTACTCTGCCACCCCATGGACTGTAGCCCACCAGGCTCCTTTGTCCAAGGGATTCTCCAGGCAAGAATACTGGAGTGGGCAGCCATTCCCTTCTCCAAGGGATCTTCCAGAGCCAGGGATTGAACCCAGGAGATTTTTTTTTTTTTTGGTACCATTAGTGCCACATGAGAAGCCCCAGGTTTCTGGTTTCTCCACCTTTAGGCAATTCTTGAGGATGTTTAGGGCTTGAAGGGTGAGGACAAGGTTGAGGACTGGAAGGAGAATTCACTGTAGAGGAAGTGGGACCCTCTTCCTCTGGGTCTGGAGAGTAGGGTGAACCAGAGGGTAAAGTAGCAGCTGGTGTGATGGTCAGCTTCATGTGTGTGTGTGTTTAATTGAAGCACAGCTGATTTACAACGTTGTCTTAGTTTCCGGGGTACAGCAAAGTGATTCAGTTACACCTATATATTCTTGTTCAGATTCTTTTCCCTTACAGACTATACAAGATATTGCATATAGCTCCCTGTGCTACAAAGGAGGTGCTTGTTGTTTACTTGTGTTATATGTAGTGGTGTATGTCTGTTAATCCCAAATTCCTACTTTATGCCCCCACCCCATGAGACCCCTGCCCCGTGTAGTGGTTAATTTTATGTGTCAACTTGGCTGGGCTGCAGGGGGGCCAGATATCTATCTGCTTAGATGTCATTCTGGGTCTGTCTGTGCAGATGTTTCTAGATGAGATGGACATTTGGATCAGTGGACCGAGTTTAGCAGCTTACCCTCCCCAGTGCGGGCGGTCCAGTCCGGTCCATGGAATGAGGGAATAGAACACAGAAGTGAGGGAGGGAGAGTGGCCGTCTGTGCCCTGCCCTTCATCCGAAGCATCCCCTGGCTTTAGACCCTGCCGTCAGCTCTCCTGCGTCGGCAGCTTGCCGACTATAAGTCTTGGAACTTATTTTCCGTAACTGTGACAGCCAATTCCTTACCAACCAGCCAACCCATCCGTCCTATTGGTTCTGCTCCTCCAGAGAACCTAGGCTAGTCCAGGGGGGTTTTAGCAGAACAAACGTGTAAGGAGGCTATCCTTGCCTGACGCTGACTCAGGCTTTCTCTTCCTCACTCATCTGTGCTTCTCTGATGTAGAGGAGGCTGCCAGTTTATTTTATTTTTTAAAAATAATAGTTATTTATTTATTTGGCTATGCTGGGTCTTAGCCGTGGCATGTGGAATCTAGCTCCCTGACCAGGGATCGAACCCTGGCCCACTGCACTGGGAATGTAGAGCCTCAGCCACTGGACCACCAGGGAAGTCCCCACTCTGTTTGTTAACCTTTGTCACCTCACTAAGAAGGGATCCTAGTGGTTTAGAAAGTTTCAGTGAGATGAGCAGGGCTGTAGACACGAAGCTGTTAAGAGTTTTAATAGAGTCTTTATGTAATTGTCAAGGACTTGGCAACTTCTGGGTTTCCTCTCAGGGGGCAGATTTTATATCTTTATATCACACCTACATGTGACCAGAACTGCCTGGATGGAGGCTGCCAAGGCTGCAAACTAAAACAAAAATATTTATATGTCAATTTTATAGACTCTTCCCAAAGCACCATCTTTATCTGTGGGTTATGGGCAGCCAGCTAGATTTAGGAAGACTGATGGTTACTCATAACACTTGGCACAGTGTCTTCTGTCTAGAACAGTAAGGCTAACGTATTTTGAGGCTCCCATAAGAGGTAACACCATTGCCACCTAGAAAATGAACCCATGCCGCTACAATTCTGAATTTCAGAGGGTCCATGCACCTGCCCTGGTCTCTAATACAGGGCGTACATGCATTCATGCCCACTCGTGTCCAGTTCTTTGCAAGCCCACAGACTGTAGCCCACCAGGCTCCTCTGTCCATGGAATTTTCAGGGCAAGAATATTGGAATGGGTTGCCATTTCCTTCCCCAGGGGATCTTCTCAACCCAGGGATGGAACCAGCATCTCCTGTGCTTCTTGCATTGGCAAGTGGATATTTTCTCACTGAACCACCTGGGAAGCCCCCTAATATGTGGAGGTGGCTCTTAAGAGATTTTCCTTCACTCTTTTCAAGTGTCTTACTTACACTGACATGTGTTTCATCTCGAGCTGACTGCCTCAGAGATTTACAAGACCATATATATCCATTCCATCCACACACTGATGGAGAAACCATGCTATTAGGAGGCAGACAGATCTGAACGTGAATCCGGGTCTGGCCCTGGGTGCTGTGATGTCAAGGGTGTGTTCCTTCCTCTCCGGGCTCCCATCTGTAAAGTGGGCACAGTTCCTGCCATTTCAGAAGTTGCGGGAGGGGAAACCGGAGTAAAGAATTCATATGCTTTGCTCTGTACTGGGCTGCCCCATGGAACTGCTTGACGGATGATTTCCCTGAATTGCCCAGTTGTTCTGGGCTCAGGTAGACACTGCCAGCGGCTCTGAAGTAGAGTGAGATTGGAAGCAGAGCTGCAAAGCCTCCCTTCAAGTATGGGCGCGTGTGTCTGCCAGGCAGGGTGTCTACCTGAGTCTCCTCCTCGTTCACACCGCCCCCTCCTTGCAGGCGTCTGGTCCTTTTTCTGTTTTGGTGCTGAGTTCGCCTTCACATAGCATTGCCTCCTAAAGGGGACCTCAGTCTTCCACGCGCTCCACCGCCTCCTCAAATCTCTACTGCGCATTTAGTACTTCGTATTTCTGTTCTTGTCTTTCAAGGCTGAGCACGTGCAGTTCACAGTGCCCAACAGCATCGGCTACAAAACATGTTCACAGGGTGGAATCCTCGTCCCTCCACCCCCTGCTTCCCTTTTGTCTACACCAGCCCCCAAGTCCTCCTGGCCCCTTGCTCCTGCAGGAACCATGACTTAGGGCCAAACCGGTCCTTGTGTGCTCAGTCACTTCACTTATGTCCAACTCTGTGACTCTGTGACCATAGGCCGCCAGGCTCCTCTGTCCACAGGATTCTCCAGGAAAAAATACTGGAGCGGGTTGCCATGCCCTCCTTCAGGTGATCTTCCCGACTCAGGGACTGAAGCTGCATATCCTGCATTGCAGGCAGATTCTTTTCCACTAGTTCCACGTGGGAAAGCAGCCCTTCCCCCAAGTGTGTGAGATTCCTAGGCGGCTTAAAAATGACAGAAACGTGTTCTCTCACAGTTCGGAAGATCCAAAGTCTGAAGTCACTGAACTGAAATCGAGGTGTTGACAGGAGTAACCGCCCTCCGCAGCCTCTAGGGGAGGCTCCCTCCTCACCTCCTCCAGCCTCTACCTTTTCTTGGTTTATGGCTTATGACCATCACACTCCGGTTTCTGCCTCCTCTGTCACATTGCTGTCTCCTGTGTGTGTGTGTGTGTGTGTGTGTGTTTGTGTGTGAATCTCCCCCTTCCCCAACCTCTCTCACAGAAGCACACGTACATCCTAAGCCAGATCCCACCCAGACAACCCAGGTCAGCCTCCCCATCTCAACACCCTTACCTTAATCACATCTTCTGCTGTCTAAGATACTAGTCACAGTTTCTAGGGGTTGGGGGCTGATATCTTTGCGGCACGTTTTCAGTGTCATCACCAGCACCTAAAGCTCCAGCCATTCATTCATCTGCTCAGTGCTTGCCAGATAATCCCCGTTACCATCCCTTCCCACCTGCCCTGGGTCATCTCAACCCTGTATTTATGTTTCTTTCCCCCCTGCCCCCTCCTGCCACCATCTGCATGGACAATAGACTCCATTTTTAATGAGCCAGTGACTCCCTTTGATCTCACAGCCCCCAGCCTCCGCCCACTTTTCTTCCAACCTCACTCCCCACCTGGCACTTGCACGCAGACCGCTCCTTAGGTGTCCTGCCCCCTCCACACAGGGCTGCAGGAGGAGCAGGGACACACGCTTGCTACCTGCCGTCTCTCAGCTGCCCCTTCCTCGCCCAGTCTTTGTGTGGACAGCCCCATGGCTGCAGGAGGAGCAGGGACACACGCTTGCTACCTGCCGTCCCTCAGCTGCCCCCTCCTCGCCCAGTCTTTGTGTGGACAGCCCCAGGGGTGTATTTGTTTGTACACGGTTCCTAGAGCTGCTGTCACAAATGACCACACGCTTGGTGGCTTAAAGCAGAGAAATGGACTCACCCGCATCCTGGCGCTCGTGGTGTAGGTGGCCTCACTGGTTCCAGAGCCACTGGTGGAGGACAGGTCCCTGGCTCCTCTAGCTTCTGGGGGCCCCTAGGCCCCTGGCTGCAGATTCTAGACTCTCTGCCTCCATCTTCATGTGGCCTTTCCTCTGAGGACACTTGTCATCAGATGTAGGGTTCACCTTGATCCAGAATAATCTCAACCCAGGATCCTTACCTTCCTGACATCTGTAGAGACCCTTTATCCAACCAGAGCTGCATTCTCAAGTTGCGGGTGGGCATTCTTTCTGGGAGACTGCCGTGCAGACCTCTGCGCCTGTCCAACTTCAGATCTGCAAAACACAGCACACAGCAGTGCTGCAGACAACGAAGAGCCGAGTAATGCAGGCTGGGAGGCTGGGGAAGTCACTCCCAACTGATGAACCTTGACCAGTGTGGGACAAGAGAAAGAAGAACCCCCCTCCAGTGGTAGATTAACCTCCATCCCATCCCGGGAACCTCTTTCCACTCTTCTGAAGATGGCTAGTGGGAAATAAATTAAATAGAGAAGTCTAATGAGCCAGTCTGCCAATCTCTTTCAGCTCTCCTCTAAGTCACCGCCCACAAAATACTAGCTCTCCTCTCTTTCCCTGGTCTCACTTCCATGGCCACTTAGAAGAAGGGCATCTGCATTTGCTATTTGGATTCTGTACATCTTATAGATTTTTTTTGGTCCCTCATTTCCTCCATTACTACCATCTTTTACACTTAGTTCATTTTTTTTGTAGTGACGTACTTCAATTTCCTTCTCACTTTCGTTTGTGTATCTTCTATAGATCTTTTCCTTTTTGAAAAAGAAAACTTCTTATTTTGTATTGGGGTAGAGCCTATCAACCATGATGTGATAGTATCAGGTGAGCAGCAGAAGGACTCAGCCATACATACACATGTGTCCATTCTCCCCCAAACTCCCCTCCCATCCAGGCTGCCACAGAACATTGAGCAGAGTTCCATGTACCTATAGATCTTTTCTGGATGGTTACTATGACACATTTAAAGTCTTAGAGTTATAACAATCTAAATGCAATTGCTATCAACTTAACTTCAGCAGCACATTCTATGCTCTCATACAATTCTTTATCCACCTCTTTAATGTTATTATTGTTACAAAAGATTACATTTGTACACTGTGTCCAACATTATATGATATTGATTTTTATGTGCCTGTCTTTTAAAATATATAGAAAATAAAAATAATATTGGCTTTTCTATTGGCCCATGTATTTACTTTTATCGAAGATCTTTATTTATCCAACTTTAAGTGGCTCTCCAGCATCCTTTCATTTCAGTGTGAGGGAGTCCCTTTATCATTTCTTATAGAGCAAGCCTCAATTCACCAAAACAAACTTTCTCTGGACTTCCCCAATGGGATCTAATTGCTTGAATCATTGCTAGGTAGTATCTGTGTTTATACTCAGGCGTCCTTGAGGCCAGAGATAGATTGAAGGTCATGAAATGCTGCTTTCAAAGGTCATTAATTCCTTCCTGGATGGAGCCAAGGGCTCACCAAAGCCTCTCCCAGATCTGTGTTCCTATAGTGCCAGCGCCCAGTGCAGGAATCATCCAGGCTTCCTCAGTTCCTTTAGGGAATAACTGTTTGTCTCTGAGCCACCAGTTAGGAAGGCCAGGAAGTGGGGAGAGATTCCGCATCTATGGCTATCTGTTTCCAACGGAATTCACCCTTAGTGTCCATGTTCTAGGCTAATCTGTCTTCTTCGTTTGTATACCTTTATTATATCTATATTTAAAGCTATCAAGATGGTTCTGCAGATTGTGAGTTGTGTGAAGGCATGTATTGGATTTCTATGTATTTATTTTTGGAAAAGATTTATTTATTTATCTTTGGGAAAGACCCTGCTTCTGGGAACGATTGAAGGCAGGAGGAGAAGTGGACAACAGAGGATGAGATATGGGGATGGCATCACCGATTCAATGGAGATGAATCTGAGCAAACTCTGGGAGATAGTGGTGAGGCCAGGTGAGTCTGGTATGCTGCAGTCCACAGGGTCACAAACAGTTGGACATGACTTATCAACTAAATGACAAATTTTTACTTTAAAATTTTTTTGGCCACATGATATGGGATTTCAGTTCTTTGATCAGGGATCAAAACCATGCCTCTGCATTGGGAGCATGGAGTCTTAACCACAGGCCACCAGAGAAGTCCAATGGACTGCATTTCTGTTACTAACACAGGGACTAGCCAAAGAGGTAGCTCAAGAAGATACAAATACATGAATGAATAAACAAATGAATCAAGACTTTGAGCTAGTGGAAGATCCAGAAACTCACTCACTTTAAAATGCAGGAGCTCTAAAGTAGACCGCAGACTGACATTAAAAAGTATTTAAGTGGGCCATTAAGTAAGTTATTACTCTCATGCAATAACCCAATGTGCTTAATTACTTTAATTACTTTGAGTAACAACAATTTGTTGGCCACTGTCAGTCTAGGATGGTTCCAGGCGCCAGGGCAGGGTTGGTTGGAGGAGGGTTTTCACAAAGTGGGAGAGTTGGTCTATGGATAATGATCAGATGTACCAACAGGACAAAGTGAACCATCGACAATGGTCCAGGCTTCTCCCTGAGGGAGGCTGGACTGTGAGTCTCTTGTGCGGTGAAGTGGGGGTCATGGGGGATGAAGCTCTGTCTGGCCCCTTTTGCTGCAGCTTAGATGACCTTCACTTTGTTGGAAATCAGTGTTCACGTCTATTAACAAGAGTCAGAAGTCTTTTTGACACAAGCATTGTCATTTCCGCTTGGGCTCAGGAATGCTTTGGAAGAAACAGAGGTTTGTAAAGGCCAGAGGTTGCCAGTTGGAGTTTCTCAGTCTGATCTACTTGTGTTTGGCTTAATGACCCCCAAGGCTCTTTTAAAATTTTATTTCAAACATATAACTTTTTAAATCCCCTACCATATAAAAGGCAGGCAATTTCACATAAAAACCCAGTTTTCTATTTTAGCTTTGCTGGAAAAATTAGAAGATCTCGCAACACCAATCTACCAGCACAGAGGTGCACCTGCTGCTTTTCTGTTTCTTAGGCCTCCCCTCCTCAGCCTTCCTCTCTCACCTGGCCAGGCGTGGTCTATGCTGTTGGCCAAGATTCAGGACACGTATCTGAACAGGAGGCATTCAAGTGATGCTCATGGGGAACGTCTGTGTGGGTGGAGGGCGGAAGGGTGCTCCCTGGGGGGTTAGATCAGAACATCTGAGTGTGTTTTAAGCTCCAAAGGTTCTGAAGGCATCCCCTCTCTACTTGCTCATCTGAGAATCATGGGCCATCATGAGTTACGGAACAGAGGAGGGCATTGTTGCAAGGGAGAGTGAGGTGACAGTCATTTACGTGTGATGCGGAGAGCCAGCATATCCTAGATGCCAGCATGGGGCTGGGACTGACTGCTCTAAGTCCTGACAGCATTACCATCCATTTTACAGAAGGAAATTGAGGCACAGAGAGATTACTAACTTTCCAAAGAGTTGTGGGAAAGCAAGTGACAGAACCAGATAATCTCATCCAGATGAAATCAGAATTGAGAGCCACAAGTGCATACAACCAAGAACCACTCTTTGAGCAGGAGAGGGACAGGCAGAAATTAGTGATGATGAGTATGGTTAATTAAGATGAGCACAGCAGAGCCTGTGGGCTAAACACCCATTAAATTAATGATAAAAGCGATTTCCTAGGAGAGAATTTTTTCCTCCAGGACAGTGTGTTACTTTCAAAATACGAATAACTTGCTCAGGACACAGAATTAGGGAAACCAAGTAAGAAGTTGCTCTGGGTTTTATAAACTAAGCTGGTTCTTAGGTACATTCACTTTTGTACTGTTGTACCTTCCAGATGGAAATGGGGTTGAAAGTCTGATGCTGGGAGTTTAAGAGGTGGGCAGACCACTATGGGGACAAAGCCCACCTTTCAGGCTCAGAACTAATTGTCATGAGTGGATGATGGAAGTCAGCATCACTATTTTATACTCACACTCTTACTTCACAAAAAGTACCAGGTGTTCCTATTTCAAGTGGGTTTCCCCAAAGCTCAAAATTCATCAAGCACTAATGGAAGTCAACAGGAAATCCATCTTCATTGGTTGTACAGCCAGTTTTTTCCATAATGCACTTAGAAAAGCCAGGGAAATGGGGCAGAGCGGGGAGTGGTGTTTATGATGATGGGCAACTCACTTCTCTGTTATGTCTGTCTGGTGACTGTTGGGAACTGGAAATGAGGAACAGGTTACGAAGGTGATTTCCAGAGGGAGAAATGGAAAGCAGAAAAGAACAGTCAGAAATGAAAGAGGACAGAGTGTCCATTGTGAAGTGGGTGTGACACTGGCATGAGACTAAAGGGATGAGGAAGCAGAGCTGGAAACCTCTGGAATCAGCAGCTTTTTGGATGCAAAGGAGAACAAGAGGTAACGTGAGTCTGCATTTATTAAAGGCAAGCTAGAGAAACTGGTGATGATATGCAAAAACAGGGTCTGGGGACAGACAAACAAACACCTGGCTCTGGGGACAGTTCCAGGCTGAACATGTCTCAGGATTTAGAAGGGATCGCAAGTTATATCTCGGCAGCTTTGGTCTGAGAAAAATCTGTGTGTGATACAGCAAGTATGTGGAAGTATGTGGAAGACACCGTGTCCAGTGACTTCCTACCACTTTAAGAGGAATTGGCGGGAAATATCTAGAACCATATACAGACCTTTGGGAGATAAGTTATAGGAAGCACTGGTGCCCCCAGAAACCGCCAAGGATTCTCAGCGTTCCTCTTTAGCCAATAAGCAAGGAGAATCTGCTCAAAGGTTTTCAGGTAGCCGCCACCTGCTACTTGAAAAGCTCTTTAAATTCCCTGAGCGGATGACTGCAGGGCATTCACACTCCTGGGTGTGGTTTCTACCATTTTCTAGGTGTGCTCTCTGCATGCAGTAAGAAGCTGTCTCTGAAGGTGGGTTTCAGTACAGACCAGATGAGTATCTGAAAAAGGTCCCATTGTGATGGCTGGAAAATACAAATCGGTCAGGATTTTAAGGTCATTGATAAGGAGTCTGGATTCGTGTTCTATTTTTAAAATTAAATGCTGATGTGACTGAAAATTCTCCATCTGTATTACATCAGGTGCCCCCATCCTATAAGTGGGGCTTATAAACGGCAAAAAGTTAACCCTATGAATGTGTAAAAATACTGCAAGGCGCACTAATTATTAAAGAAATGTGAATTTAAAAGCACGGTGAGGTCTCACCCATCAGGATGGCTGCCAGGGGAAAAAAAAAATAAGATAACAATCGTTGGTGAGGGTGTGGAGAAAGTAAAACCTTCATTTTCACTTTGGTGAAAGTGAGACATGCCTGCCCTGTTGGTAGGAATGTAAAACAGGGCAGAAGCCAGGGTAAACAGTACCGCTGTTGCTCAAAAAGTGAAACAGAATTACCACAGGATCTAGCAATTCCACTCCTGGGTAGATATCCAGAATAATTGAAAGGGAGGTCTTGAAGAAATATGGCTATACTCTTGCTTATAGCGACATCATTCATAATAGCCAAAAGCAGAAGCAACTCCACTGTTCGTTGATGGATAAACGGATAAACAAAGTGTGGCTTTTACAATGGAATATTGTTCCATCCCTAAGTCGTGTCTAACCCTTTGCAACCCCTTGGACTGCAGAATGCCAGGCTTCCTTTTCCTTCACTATCTCTTGGAGATTGCTCAAATTCATGTCCATTGAGTCCATGATGCCATCCATGGTTTAAGGATGGAGTATTGTCCATTCTCAAAAATTAAGGACATTCTGACACATGGCACAACAGAGAGAGGGAGGCTTGCTTGCTCCTGTGCTCAGTCATGTCCTATTCTTTGCGACCCCGTGGACTATAGCCCACCAGGCTCCTTCTGTCCATGGCGTTCTCCAGGCAAGAATATTGGAATGGGGCTGCCATTTCCTCCTCTAGGGGATCTTCCTGACTCCAAGATTGAACCCACATCTCTTATGTCTCCTGCATTGGCAGGGGGGTTCTTTACCACTTGAGCCATTGGGGAAGAGCTAGAGAGGGAGGGAAAAACATCAGGTCAGGCTCCTGGACAAGCATGCAGGTTGCCCTGGGGCCAACACTCTGAGGAGGAGGCGAGGCAGGCTTGGGCAGAGGGAGACTCCAGCTGTAACTGGAGCCCCACATCCTCTGCCCACCCAGCAGGAGGCCCTCAGAGATTCCTGAATCTGGCTAGGATGACCGGGCCTTATCGTCCTGCTCGATCATTGAATGTCCCCCTCCCCCCACCCCTCCCAGGGAAAGGGCATGACCTCCGGCCTCTGCAGGAACCCTCTGATGGCTGGAGGCTGTGCACCATCAGCACACCAGCAGCTGAGACAGCTCATCCTTCACCGATGGGGACTCAGCAGCATGTCTGTGTCCACACAAGAGGGCTGACAGATTCGGGGGAGAGGAGATGGGAGGTGAGGAGGGCTGAGGTTCAGAGTAGGCCTGGGGCTCACTCTGTGTCAGGTTAGCTAGCTCGCAGCTTCCTCCTCTGTGACAAGAGGGAGGGAGGAGGGGTCGGGAGGAATCAGGTGGATGCTCGTCTGGTGGCGTAAAGGTGTGGACATCTATGTTCTCAAAGAGGCTTTGAGAAGTGCCAGAGGGATCACAGAAATGCTGTCTCAGGGGCTGGGGAAGTGGGCCTCCTGGGGACACCTGAGAGATTGCACCCTCACGAGTCCATGGACATTTGTGGAGGAAAAGTTAAAGCTGGACCCATCATCTCTAAGACATGACCTCCTCCAGCGCTGGCCAGGAAGACTGAAGGCAAGACCGGCCTTGGAGGATTTCCACGGCCAGGAGACCTTGACGGAGAAAGAAGGGGCTGACGGCATCTGGAGCAGAGGAATGCAATGACAGCCAGTGGTACTGAGGCTCAGAAGGGGTGTGAGACTTATTCGAAGTCACACAGCTGGTAAGTGGCTGGGAACCAGATTAGGCAAAGTAATGCAACCCTATTGACAAACTTCCCTGGGGGCTCAGACAGAAAAGAATCTGCCTGCAGTGCAGGAGACCGGGGTTCAATTCCTGCATCGGAAGGATCCCCTGGAGGAGGACAGGGCAATCCACTTCAGTGTTCTTGCCCGGAGAATGCCATGGATAAAGGAGCCCAATGGGCTACGGTCCATGGGGTCGCAAAGACTGAGCAACTAACACTAACAGTGACAAAGTCAGGGTCCTGGCAGGAAAGCTGTGGGACATCACCTGAGTAATGCACAGATTGTGTAACAGAAGGACCACTTACAAAGATGCTGGAGGGGAAGGAGAACCTGGGGAGGGCACGTATTTGGTGCTGGAAAGAAGAGGTGTCATCACCACCCTAGATCTGCAGAGGCAAGCAGATAGCCATTCCAGAACCTGGTGACAGCAAGGCAGTGTAGGAGAACTTCCCACCAGGGGCTGTGTCTTGCAGAGGAGGGAAGCTTGGAGCCTTTGATGACCCAGCCCAGAGGCAGCCTGCGGACAAGGGAAGCCTGAGGACAAGGGAAGCTCCAAACCCAGAGCACAGGCCACTGGGAGGGACCTGGAATCAGCACAAGTCCTTGACTCCTCAGGATATCAACCACCAGAGTTCTTTTCTGGTGTTTTTGGGCACCAGAGTTGTTTTATCCTTAGGACAGGAGCAGTCATCTCTCTTCTGTGATGTGCTAAGGGTCCTCCTGGGACCTCAAACCGTCAGGGCCCCGGCACCAGGGTGATGGATCCAACTGAGGTCGCTACACACACTGTCCCCCAGGTGCAGCTGGAGGGCAGCCTGGGAAGCCGTTTCCACTTGGCCGTTTCCCTCCCGCCACTCTTTGAAGGGGTTTCTGATGGCCGGTCTGTTAGCCTGCCTCTAGCCCTCAGCTCTGATCGGCGTCTCCGCGAGGACAGGGGGCTCCAAGGCACGCCAGGGGCAGCCTCCTGGGAGTTGGGGCGCCGAAACCCCCGCCCCCATCCCGCAGCTGTCGGAGCGCCCCCCTGCGGGCGGGCATCTGGGCGCAGCGGGGGCATAGGGTGGAGGGAGCTTGCAGCTGCCAACTCCGGGATCCCCTGGCTGGGGGGCAAGGAGCGGACACGGGTTCCGGTGACAGGAACCGGGCTCCGGGCCACCAGCTCAGGCAGCCCAGGAAGTGCGACCTTTGCAGTGAGCAGCTGGGGGCCCTGCTGGGGAAGCCGGAGGGTGGGCGGGATGAGCGGCAGGGGCCGGAGCCCAGAACCAGAGAACCTTCAGGCGGAAAAGACCACGGGGATCCTTTGGCGCAGGTCCCCCGCTTTACAGATGGGGGATTTTAGTGCCAGAGAGTGAGCCGACAGGGTAGTAGGCAGCAGGAGGTGAAGAGGGACAGGAGGTGGCCCCTGGGGCGGCCTGTGCGTTTCTAAGGGGAAGGGGCTGCCTGCCAAGTTAGACGGTCCGTGGTCCTAGGTAAGCACTCCATTAGGTAAGCGCAAAAAACCAACTCAGAGAAAACAGCCCTTCCACGTGTGCTGAAATCCCATTCGCTCCTCTCTGGGTTTCCCGGGGGTGGCGGGGGGGGGGGGGGGCGGGGGGCAAAACCTATGCATAAATGTATCCAAGGGCAGCCTTCCTCGAATCTGGGTGGTCGCGTGGCGTGGCGACCCAGCTCTGCGGAGCACAGGTTAAGTGCAGAAGCTCCAGTTGGGTTCACGGTCGGCCGTGCCGACAGATCCTTGCAGGCTGACTTCAGGTTACACATCAACTGGTTGGGACGATGGGGGGAGACGGCTTTGACCGAGGGCAGAGCCAGCAGCGGCTGCCGCGCCTGGGGATTTCGGGGAGCTCTTTGGGGCTGACCAGACGTGTTGGGAAGAAGGATCAAAGCGCAGGGTCGCGGGGCAGGGCTGCTCCGCCCGGCTGAATTGCCCGCCGGGCGCTGCTCAGGCTAGGATCACCGCGGACATCAGCTCAGCGCGCCGCCCGTCGCTCGGCGTTGGGAATCGAACGCGCTCGGCTGGCCTCGGCGGCGACTTGGCCCAGGTCGGCTCTGTGGCGCTCTCCTGGCAATTTCCGATGCCCAAGTCTTTGCTTCCACCCCCTCCTTCCCTTCGCTCCCGGAAAATAAAATCCTAAATATATACGCCGAACTGACTTTTTTTCTTCTTTTACACTGGACTTTGCTAACCCTCAGGACAAGAACCATTTTTAATTAGGATTATCGATTTAAAAAACCAAAATCAAACTATAACATTCACACGCCCAAATTTAGCCATGTGGTAGCTATAATTCGTGTGAACACGCACAAATCATAAACCACTATTACCCACCCCCAAATCCACAAAAGTCCACAAACTCAAAGTTGCCTAGAGATAGCAGACAGGGACTTCATTTCCCGAAATAATTTGAATTTGAGGAAAAGCTTCGGAGACACTAAGACTTTCCTTCTCGCTTAAAAAAAAAAAGAAAAAGAAAAAGTTGGCCTAAGCTAATGCTCAGAAATACATTCTCATGTTTCAGAACTTTAAAATAAATTAGTAATACATTAATGTAATTTAAAACTAAGGGGAGATAAGTCACTTCCGAAGGAGAGGGGAAAAGAGCGCTGGGAATAAAATTTCCCTGCGAATATAAAAGGGGGAGGAATCCTCTTCCTAAATTATTTCCCTCTCAGCCACTCTATAAGAAAACGTCTTGGGCTCCAGAATTACCAGGAGGTGCCCGGAGCACAGCCGGGCGTGGGGGCCGGGGAGGGGGGCGCAGGGTCACCCGAACCCTCCGGGGTAGCCGCTCCCGCTCTCCGGCAGATTTTCCAACTTCAGAAGCTCACGACCAACGGGCGTCCTCGGTGTGCTCCCGGCGGAGGGGAACAGGACCCGGGGCGAGACTGCGGGACTCGGGGAACTTCCTCGGGAGAGGACAGCGCTGCAAGGGGACCAGGGCTCAGCTGTTTCGCCGCCCCCCCCCCCCCGCGCGCACTGGAAGACAGCGGGGGCCGAGCTCAGCCTGGGGCCGCGTGGAGGTCGGGATCGGAAGGAAGGTTCTGTCCCGGAACCACGCGGGGCCAAGCGTGGGAGGCCCGCTGACCCTTCTGGGGCCGAGTCTTCTCATGCAGAACTTCCTGAGTGCCGCCGGGGTGAACCGAAGCTTCCAACCCGAACGCGGCGCATCAATGTAGCAGCGAGGCCGCCACCAGGCCGGGACGGGTCACTCTACGGAGGAAACTCCAGGAAAGAGATTTGGAGTGGACTTTAAGTGCAACTCCAGGATCTATTTGCTCCGAGTTCACTTTTGACATAGATAAAACACCACCTAATACTTCATGTAACAGGTCAGCAAACCAAACCGACTCCTGATGCAGGCGAAGGTTGGCTTTGATGTTTATTCATTGGAAGGGAAGAGAAAGTTTTCTACATACAACGTCCCCAACAACTCATATCTGGACAAAACTTTCACATTCACTTTTCGGCGCCGGGAAGAATTCCCGCAGCCTTTAACTCCCTGTTAATTTGTCCCGACCTTTCTTTCTCCAGCCCTTTGGGAAGCGAGGGAAGAATTTTTCCTAAGGACAGTCCCTCAGAAACTATCTAACGACCGCATTAACCTGCTGCCCTAGAGAGATCAACTCCCAGGAAAGAGTAAGAAGGAGACTTAAAAAAAAAAAAAAAAAAAGAAGTTCGACAGCGATTCAACTTAAACTTCCTAAACCCGTGCCAGTTCCGGAAGGGGCCCCCTCAAAGTCCTGGCTTGGGGTGGGCGGGCATCTCCGGCCAGACTCTCGCGCTTCCACCCCTTCCCTACTTATAACGCGCGCACACACCAGGATCCCGCCCGCGAACCAGCTGCATGGGGACGCGTGTCCGCACACAGGGGTAAATGCAGCCGAGCCTGGGAAGCGAGTGCGGAAGTGCGTGCGGGCGCCGGGGTGCAGCGATCAGAGGGTCGGTGCTTTCCCGGCGCGCGCGGTCTCTCCAGCATCCTTCCTCCGAGCTGCGCCTGTCACCAGCCCCTGGTTCCGCCCCTCCAGGCCCGCCCCTTGTCTCTCAGTCAATAGCAGTCCCCGATTGCTCCTCACCGCCCCCAAACCCTTTCCACACCCCCATGTTCCGGGAGCTGGTTGGCTGCCGAACCCTCAGCTAAGCGGCGGGATTTGCATGGAGCCCCGGGTTTCTGGTAGGTGGAGCGACCCATCACTCCCTGTGGCCGGGCCCGCCCACTTTGCCTCTGTCTCCGGCGCTCTTCCTACGCAGTCCTCCTTCGCAGCCTCTGCGGGGGAATCGCCGGGGCTGTGCTCAGAACTCGGTTCACAGGACCGCGAGGTGGCAGCCCCGGCGAGAGGCCGTGTGGCGCGCACAGTCCGGAGGGTCTGGAACGCCGGAGTGCGGAGCTCTGCCGGCCCCGAGCGCCGCGTCGCAGCCCCAGGCCGGCAGTTGCCACCACCCGACCTTCATTCCAGTTGTGGCTCCTCCCGGCAACATGTCAAAAGCCGCCGGCCGTGCAGCTGCCGCCGCCACCTGGGGCAGAGCAACAGCGGCGACCGCGGGCGCGCGGGGCCAATAAGCCGAACCGCCCGGCGTCCAGGGAACTCTCGCCGCGCTCCCTGCTCCGGCGGGCCCTGCGCCATGTGCTGAGCCATGCCCCTCGCCGCGCGCGCGGGCAGCGCATGGGGCAGCGCCTGAGCGGCGGCCGGTCCTGCCTCGATGTCCCCGGCCGGCTCCTGCCGCAGCCGCCGCCGCCCCCGCCGCCGGTGAGGAGGAGGCTCGCGCTGCTATTCGCCATGCTCTGCGTCTGGCTCTACTTGCTCGTCTACTCGTGCGCCGGCTCTTGCGCCGCCGCGCCCGGGCTGCTGCTGCTGGGCTCCGGGTCCCGCGCCGCCCCCGCCCAGCCGGCCCCGGGTCCCGACGGGCCTCCTGCAAGGCTGCCGTTCCCGGCGGCGCCAGCCACCCAGTCGGCTGCGGGCAGAGAGATGGCCGAAGGCGCCGCGAGCCAGGAGGAGCAGAGCCCCGAGGCGCCGGACTCCCCCAGCCCCATCTCTAGCTTCTTCAGCGGGTCCGGGAGCAAGCAGCTGCCGCAGGCCATCATCATCGGCGTGAAGAAGGGCGGCACGCGGGCGCTGCTGGAGTTCCTGCGCGTGCACCCCGACGTGCGCGCCGTGGGCGCAGAGCCCCACTTCTTCGACCGCAGCTACGACAAGGGCCTCGCCTGGTACCGGTGAGTGACCTGGTCAGGGCCAGGGGCTCCAACCGCGATCCCGACGGGGAGAGGACGCGGACGTGGCATGTACACCGGGGAACTGACAAGGGTACAGCTTCGGACCACCGGGGCGGGAAGGGGAGCCGAGCAACTACCGCGCGGTGCTGGCCCGCAGCGCCGTACGGGGTGCGCTGGGCTCTGCTCTCGCCCCAGTCTGGAGACACTTCTCCAGGTTATCTGGCGGCTCAGCGGCCCACGGTGCCCAGGGATTAATCTGGCGATCTTTCCTCAAGGAAGGAGGCCAGCGACTAGGAAGGTGATCAGAAAAGCTCACAACCCTCTAACTCTGGCCGCCTCCCAAACGAATCTCGTGTTTTATTTTTCCCCTCTGATCCGGGACGGTCTCTGCCCCAGACCAATTTCTAGAGCAGCTTCTGCTGTCCGGATGGGGATGGGGTGGGAGCGACGCAGTGCTGCGGAGGCCGCGGGGAGTCCTTTCATTTTCCGAAGGGGGTCAGATCGCTCGCTGTCCGGCAGCCTGGGCTCCAGAGGGCGAGCTAGCAGGCGCGCGGCGCGTGGAGCTGTGCTGGTCCCTGTCGGGCAAAGGCGCGCACTGCAGCTGGCGGGAGGCGCGCAGCTTTGAAGGCTTCCCGGCGCCCCGGGCACGGCCCACCGGTTTCCGCCTCCCCTGCCCAGGCGCTGAGAGACCCAGGGCAGGGACGCGGGTCTCCGCGGGCCCTCGAAGCGCCGGGGTGCAAAGAATATTCTGGGTGCAGGGATTTGAGAAATGCGGGTTGCGTGGGCTTCCGTAAACTCGGTTCTCGGGTTGGGTTATGGGTCCAGTTCCAAAGGGACATTGTCCCCCCACCTCAACCCCCCCCCCTCGGGGGGTCATAATCACGACCTCTTACCAAGGCCTCCTGAAGTCTTTGGGGGTGAGCTGTTGGGTTGGTTGAGTTTCCTGTGAGGCGCGGGTGGGCAAGGGGTCCAGACTCCAGCCTCGGGAAGTCTCGTCGCCAACCAGGGGTCCGGCCATTCTCCCCGGTCACTGCCTCCGACCCCCCACAAACATAACTCCCCGACTCGCCGGCACCCCTCCAGGCCCAATCTGCCTGCCTAGAGGCTGGAGATTTCGGAAAACAAAAGAGGAGAGTCGAAGCAACCCCATCCCTTCCCCCATCCCCTCTTTGGGGACCCGGAGAGCTCGAAAGATAAAAGGGGGTTGGCCGAGCGGATTAAAACCGTTCTCTCCCCAGCCTCGCCCTCCCACTCCCTTTTGTCCTAACGTTTTATTATTGTCAGGAGTTGCCCAAGTCTCGAGGTTTAGCCAGCCGTGACCGTCACCCTTCCCACCGTCCCCAGGCCCTGGACACCGGTTGTTGCGAACGGTGGCCCTGGAGCCCGGCGCCTGGATGCTCGTCCGGACCCGGGCAGCTAGCGGGGGTACTCGGCGCCCTCACCTGCGCTCCGGGCGGCGCGCGGAGGAGCGACTGCGCCGGCGCGTGCGGGTGCCTGGCTGGCAGATGGGGGCCGCGCTAATTGCAGGCTATTGTCATCGACTGTATTGTTGTCATTATTCCAGCCACCACCGCTCCTCCTCCTCGGGGGATAATGATTCCGGGGGCCGAAGCAGGCAGGCTTGTTACTAGCTCCCTCCAGGTAGAACCTATAGGAGGCCGGAGGCAGTCCGGCGTCTTCGGAGATCAGAAGCGCCGGGGCCAGGCTGGGAGGAACTGGCAGGAAAAGAACTGAATCCTTAATGTCGGGCGGTTCCAGCAGCACCTGGGCAGACAGTGGAAATCCCCACAGGAAGACTCGCGCAGGCTCCTGGGCGGCCGCCCTCCACCTGTCACGTTCCTTTTGATTGACTCAAAATGTTGAATAAAGAACGAAGTCGCCCTGGAAAGGCTGGCCGCGCGCCTGCAGCCGCTCGCATCGTGGCCCCTGGGGCGGCTGGGCTTGTGGGGCGCAGGGGCTTGGCTGGGCCTCGGGACTGGAAGGGGGAGAGGGGGTGAGCGGGAAGAGCCTTCTCCCCGACAAGTCACCTTGCTACACTGATGGGCCAGACTGTCAGGCCCCGAGGCCCAGCGCCCGCGGCGATGACCCCCGCGGAGCGCAGCGGGAGGAGCGAACTGTAAACATCGCAGCTCACCCCCAAAGCTGGATTCCGGGGCTGCCTCGATCCGTGCGGGGCGTGGCCGCAGGGTTATTGGATTAAGGAATCTTTTTAATGCCATCTGCTTCCTTACAACTTTTAAATTAACTTGGAATATTCTGAATGTCTGGGCAAATGTGTGGACTTAATTATTTTGAAGGCAGCCGTTTTAACTTGAAAAACAGACCACACCGGGAGAAGAAGCCTAACCCAGAAGGCTTTTCCTAAAATCCCGTGTCCAGGGAGCAAGCCCCCTTCTTCCCCCGCCCCACGGAGTTCTGTCCGGCGGGCCCCAGAGGAGATCTGCTTGGCCCTGTCTGTGCCATCAGACACTGGATTGGAGAAGTGTATAAATAATAATTAGCCAGCGTTGCAATTCACAAACAAATAGTTAAAACAAATCCTCAAACCTGGAAAATAGGAAACAGGGGAGACATTCTGAAGGCAAGGATGGATGGTTGAATCCAAGGGTCAACATCAGTCATGGGTTCGGGAGGGAGATTCTGCCTGTGTCTGAGCCAGCGGTTAGTAAATTTCAGGGATTGATACACACAGCTGGGGTGCAGGCCTAACTGGTAACCCAAGGCCTGGGCAGATTTGCTTGAAGGCTCCCAAGTTGATTGTAGTTCCTTTTCTATTGCAAAATGAGACACCATAAGCCCCAGCGGACAGGGTTGTGGTGGGATGGAGCCCACAGTGGAGATGTTGCCCAGCTGACTTGCCATCCACCAGAAGTCGGAAAGTTTGCCACGTCTTTCGTGCGCGCGTGCACAGTCGTTGCTTTCTTCACTGCTGCCCTTCAACCTAAGAGTTTGTTTTAGTCCGGGATGCAGACTCTTTTGGGTTTACTTTTCCAGTTTATCACTCTGCTTACTCTTGAATCTGGCCTCCCAAATTTAGCAGGTATTTATGAGGATTCCACTGGATGGGCTCATCAGGACTTCTGGTGAAACTGGCCCTTACCTTCGGTTGCAGGGGGTGATAGTGTTTGAAAAATAGAGACAGGTGATTCAAGAGAACCTCATACTTGCCAAGACGGAGAAACACCCACCCAGTACATTTAGGCTTTCAACACTGATTTAAACTGTGAATAGTTAGTCAGTCCTGTCTGGCTCTTTGCAACCCCATGGACTGTAACCCTCCAGGCTCCTCTGTCCATGGGTTTTCTCAGGCAAGAATACTGGAGTCAGTAGCCATTTCCTTCTCCATGGAATCTTCCTCATCCAGAGATGGAACCCAGGTCTCCTGTATTGCAGGCAGATTATTTATCATCTGAGCCACCAGGGAAGCCCCAAATTAGGTATATATTCTTTAATAAGTTTCTCTTTTTGATTTGGCTTAGGTTTCGTAGATTGTCACAAATTTGAATAACCTTAGTTTGGGATTTAAGTTAGCCAAATATGGTGTAACTATTATTATTATTTTTTAATACATGGAAATATTCCTTGGACTTTCCACCTTGACTCTTCTTTCCATGTTTGGCTATAAAAACTAAACTGACATTTTAATGCCGAGGCCACATTTAAAAAAAAGTGCAGTGAGTGTGTGTGTGTGTATGTGTAGTTTAGGAAGGTTGGCAGTAACACTTACTGAATGTTTTCCCTATGTGCCAGGAACTGTTTCAGGTTTTACAGGATTAGAAAATTTAATCCTCATCATGATCCTGGGAAGCCTGCACTTTTGCAGATGAGGAAACAAAAGCACAGAGAGGTTGAGACACTGGCCGGAGGTGTCACAGCTAGAAAGCAGCAAAGCTGAGACACCAACGCAGGCAGTCCTGCTCCAGAGGTCACTCTGTGCCACTCTCCCTTGCTTAAGTGACAAAACGTGATATTGGTCATATACGCTGAATTCATCACTGAGTTGCTGAGTTTGTTGTTTTTTTTTTTTAAGGGTTTGAGTTTTCTGTTGTACCTCCAGTGACCCTGATGAGGGTTGCTCACTTTGTCATTCAGTGTAAAAGAAGACCAGCTCCAGAACAGGATAGTAATAGTAAGGACATCCACAGTTGGTTTATAACCAGAGTGAGGGTAATTACATCACCGGGGCAGTTTCCTTTCTCTGCCTGCACCAGACAGTGAGAATCAATGGAGTCATTAAAATGACAAAAATATCCCCAAGCATAAAGAGGGAGAAAACATGGCAAATGCCCCCACTGAGAGTAAATTTATTCTCCTCCATTTGTCCTCTTTTAAGGCTGGGAGACGGGAGAGAACACAGGGTTAAATGAGATGTTCCAGAAACTCCTGGAATGAATTTATTCATTTGAAAAAGTACAGTGCTTCAAATCAAGACTGAAAACGTGGACTTCTTAACTAGAAGACCATTACAGAACTTACATTTTGAGTAGAGTGCTTTAGTATTAGAATCTAAAACCCAGTAACTTCAGAAATCTCTGTCTGGAAAGCTTATACCTGAAAATAGCAACTTTCCCTACATTTTAAATTTAACAAATGCTGAGAAAACTAATTTCTCCCCTCTTTATCTAGTCTGTTTTCAGAAACTTGGTGGCAAAGACTGTTTCTGTCTTCCCTAAGGGAACTTTAACATAAGACCTGACTGGGGATAATCTTTTTTGAAGTAATTGCATTTTTTCATTCCACAAGTTTAAATCAAATATGCAGCTCACTTCAAGCTGCTGAGTGAAGATCAGAAATCTACATTTATATGCAACAATTTGAAATACAAACCATCTTGTTACAAAACTGTCAAGATTTATTAGCAAGACAGTGTAGCATGTGTTGGATTCTGTTTTCAATTAGGCACCTAAATTAGACCATAAAATGGTTGATTAATCTTTTACAAGTTGAGGAGAAAATATAACATAAATTAACCTAATCATAAGTGTTTTCCCAGATGCTCTGAGTTAATAAAATAGTCAATATTAAACAGCAACCTATTTGTTTTAGGAAAATAAATGCTGAAGTTCATGAATTAAATTACACTTATTATTTTCCAAATGATATGCTATTATTGAACTCGTCTCTCAAAATCAGGTTACAACCCATGCCATTAAAAATATGTATCAAAATAGAATACTGCAATTTGACTAAGCTACTAAACTAGATTTTGCTTTTTTAGTGGAGTCAGATTATTGAAAATTTTCAACTTATTGTAGACTAATATTTATAAATATTTACCTTTTATAATATAAATATCTTTTATATTATAAAAGATATTTTTCCCAGCTGAAGTTGTATTTATTGCTAGATATTTTTTAAAGTAACCCATCACAAGCTTCTGTTTCTTTTTTTTTTTTTTCCTGCTTTGCGGTTATTATTTTTTGTCTGTAGAAAAACTTTTAGATAGTTTGAAAAATCAATGTGTCACAAAAACCTCACTCCAGATATACATAGCTGATGTACTGTTTTGTTGAAAATGTTGTTAAGACATAGATTTTCTGATTGTATGAGATGACTGACTCTTTGAATCACCAAAATTATTTAGAATTAAAACCACGCCAAGAATTAAAAAAAAAAAAACATTTATTTAAAGCTTCAGGACTGAAATACATGACCAGGGCTGCTTGCCCATGGCTTTCTATGTCAGTAGTTTTTGAATACTTTATGTTCTCAATTCTATGAACATGGAAATTAAGTTGATTGACAGAAACACAAAATGTCCAGTCTCAAGGCACAGCATAATGAGCACTTCTTTTGCTGTGAATAGACTTAGTCCCCAAATAGGGTGCTACTTCTCTCTTTTAACAGTCAGTGATTCCAGAGACTAAGGGAAATTTCAGTGTTAAGCTGTTAGGATAGTCAGGCATCTCAGCAAAATGAATTCCCCAAGTATGTGGCATATTTTCAAGGGTAATGAATACAATATGCTGCCTACCTCAAATGAAAACATTTACCATGACCAAAAAGAAATAACATACTGATATCTTTGAAAACTCTTCAGGAATAGAATGTAAAATTTTAAAATATATATAAATATATATATATATTTAAAAGATGACCTTGTTAGAACTCTCCTATTCTTCTCAAACTATACCAAAATAAAGCTAACATCAAATAAAACTGATATTAGCATATGTTGCTTTTTCTTTTGGATTTTAGATTTAGGGAAAAGTTTAGAATGTGAGGAGCAATAACCAGCTTATTGATATGTTAATAAATAATTTTCAATCCAGCAAAAAATCTGTGAAAATACATCTAATGCTAATAAAATCCCCCATTAATTTTCTCCATAGGGAGAGAAGAGTGACATTGGTTTCTTTTATATCTGAAATTCTTCCCTTACATTCCTGTTTTGTGACTTGAAAAATATTAAAAGTAGCCTAAGTTTACTGGGGCATTAAAAAATTGTGCTTCACTGTGTCAAGTATGAAGCATTTTTAAATTGCAAAGCTGAAATGCAGTTTGTTGCTTCCCAAAGAGAGCTGCTTTTAAAAATTATGAGTCCAGGTCTGGAGAGAGATAGGTGGCATAGAGTACTGCCAGCAAGGCATTTATATTTTCTGTTGCATTTTAAAAGTGTGTGTGTGTGTGTGTGTGTGTGTGTGTGTAGACAAGAATTTGCTGTGACTTTAAGTTGATACATTTGTTACAGAACAGATAAACTCTTGGCACAAAATATTTTTGTCCTAACTACAGCAAATGTGTTAAGACTCTAAATTTTGTACACTGCATTTCAGCCCAAGCTAGACTATTTATTGCCAAGGGATCACATCTTTTAAACTACCCTTTGAGTAGATGTGAGTGATGCTATATGCGTTCATCAGGCAACTTGGGGGCACATGATCCAGAATTCCTGTTGTTTTTTTCCTCCAGATCTTTGCCCCACAATACTCAACTGGATTATACTTGCTTAGAAACTCACAAAATGTGGAAAGATAGTTCTAGGCAACATGAAGCTTGGGGTAACACATGGAGAGTGGGAGAAAAAAGGTACATGTACATTGGGAAGAGAAGGTTTTTCACGCACACTCGACTTAATGACTAGGGGCGGGAGGGAGGGTCTGGTGACAGAAGTGGCCAACAAGTCCCAGCAGGCCCGACAGGCCACGTGTCTGCTCCCTGGCAGCCATAGGGGCGTTTGCGCGGAGCCCCCGGATCTAGAAGGGGTGGGCGATGCCCGGTCAAGGGCGCGAGACGCGGCTCCTCGGCCCGCTGGCCTTAGGGACTAGAGCGCGCGGCCCCTGGGTCGCGTGGGACCCCCGCATCTGGTCGGAGGAAGCAGATGGCGGCGCCGCCCCGTGTCGGGGGCGGGGCCCGCGGCCCGGCTGCCCCTCGGCCCCGCGGGTCGCGGCCGCGGCCACGTGACCAGCCGAGACTCAGTGCTCGGGCCTCACCTGTTGGGCGCAGCTGGGTCAAGCATCCCGCGCTCGCAGTGGGTGCTGCCGGCGGCCCTGGCCCCACGCTGATTGGCTCGAGCACGAGCCGGGAGGCCAATGGTAGCCCGTCTTAGGGATGGCCCCGCCCAGAGTGGGGCGGGCGGGGGCGCACCCCGCCCGCAGTCGGGCCGGGCTTCCTAGCTGCTGCGCATCCTTCCGTGAGCCTTGCGGATGCTGTGAGCCGCTTCACAAACTGGCCTTGTAGGCTGATCTGTGTCTCTTTGAACGTTTGCTGCTGTTGGGTGGAGCAGTGAGGACGCCGGGGCCTGGGTCTGCCTTTCCCGCATCCGCGGTGTCGGAAGTGCGTCTGATGAATGAATTCTGTAGATCTGAGTGTGGAACCTTTGTCTTTTTAGGGCCTTATTGTGGGTGGGGAAGAGAGTGGGACCGTTTTCAACCTGCATGGTTCTTTGCTTTCTTCTCCTCACCACCACTCCTCACCTTTCTCTTTTGGGGGTGAGATGGGGTGGGGTGGGGAAGAAATATGTAATTACCACTTCACTGACTTCTATAAGGGATACTTAAAATGCAATTCAGCAAGTAGAAAACCAAAAATAGGTTCATTCCTATAATGTGACCCTGTAAGTGACAGGATGAAGAGGAAAGGTGGAGAAGACTCCAACGGACAGGAGAGGAGGGCAAGGAATAGCCAGTAATTCTCAGCCCCCTTACGAATCCTGGGTCTCCGCTAGACTGCGGTCAGCGGCCGTCCTCCCCAGCCCATCCCCATGGCGCCCTTGGGGTCCTCGGGGACATGCTGTCCAGGGTGCCTTCCATCTCTCTGCCCCGTGCCCGCAGCCTACAGCTGCCTCTGCCTCTAAGGAGAAGGAATGTCTTCACCGGCAGCCTGGAAGCCGCCTTTCTGCTCCTCCAGCAGGCATCGGGAGCCCGCACTAATAAGCTGATCTTGTTCAGGCAGAAACTGAGCTCCTTTCGGGATGAACTTTACACGGTGGTGCTGAGAATTCTGCTGTGGGTTTGGATGAGGGCAGCCTTGGCTTTCTCAGGTGGCGCGCAATTGGTAAAAAAATCTGCCTGGCAATGCAGGAGATGTAAGAGATATGGGTCAGGAAGGTCCTTTGGAAAAGGAAATGGCAACCTGCTCCAGTGTTCTTGCCTGGAAGATTTCATGAACAGAGGAGCTAGTGGGCTACACCCCATGAGGTTGCTAAGAGTCAAGCAGGACTGAGCACACACAGCTTTGTCCTGGACGTTTTTTCAGAGGTGCAGGAGGTGACCTATCCTAAAAGTGCAGGAACTCATTTAGGACATTGCTTACTGCCACAGGAGATACTGAAGGAACACAGGACTTGGCCCACATGTCCATTAATCTCCCTGAGGGAGACCATACACCCAGCTGACAGAGAAAGGTAACCTTCAGATCACTCCTGGTACCTCTCCCTCATCGGCAGCTAAAAGGTCTCTTCCTACCAGTCCTCTTCCCGGCTGGAAACCCTGCCCTTCTGACTAGAAATGCACCCTGGCTCAGCATGCCCAGCCATCCCACTCGAATGCTGGTCCTTGGTCTGACTGTTTCATTCTCCAGGCACTTAGCGTGTGCTGGTGCTGCAGTTAACACAGATCCACAAAGAAATAAACATCCTGTCCCAGCGAAGAGTCTTTATAGATGCCCCAGTATGTGTATGTGACCTGGGGTAGGAGAGCAAGGTAAGGAGCGCTCCTCACATTGTCATGGACTTAAAATGCTTATTGGAAGAAGGGAAAGGTGATTATTTTAAGTCTTTTTCTATTGCCAATGAGGGCTTCCCGGGTGGCGCTTATGGTAAAGAATCTGCCCGCCATTGCAGGAGACACAAGAGATATGGATTCAATCCCTGGGTTGGGAAGATCCCCTGGGAAAGGAAATGGCAATCCACTCTAGTATTCTTGCCTAGATAACTACATGGACAGAGGAGCCAGGTGGGCTTACAGTCCACAGGGTCAAAAACAGACACGACCGAGTATGCACCATACTACTACATAGTCAAGGAGTAATAGATTCTCATAAATCATGTGTACCTTTTAAAGAAATGTACCCAGCAAACTCTCGCTTCGTTGTTGTTTAGTCGCTAAGTTGTGTCTGATTCTTTTCGACCCCATGGACCGTGGCCAACCAGGCTTCTCTGCCTAAGGCATTTCTTAGGCAACAATCTTGGAGTGGGTTGCTATTTCCTATTCCAGATGATATTCCAGATTGAACCTGCAGTTCCAGCCTCATTTCCTGCATTGGCAGGCGGATTCTTTACCACTGAGCTACTGCACTTACTTATATATATATATATATATATATATATATATATATAGAGAGAGAGAGAGCTTGCATTTATTTATTTGTTTGCTTATTTGCCACACCTTATTTGCATGAGATCTTAGTTCCCTGACTAGGGATTGAACCCATGCCCCCTGCTGTGCAAGTATGGACTTAACTGCTGAACCACCAGGGAAGTCCTGGTTGAGTACTTCCTTTTAAAAATATACACATAGTCTTTATTTTTTAGAGCGGTTTTAGATTCACAGCAAAATTGAGTGAAAATACTGTATACGCCCTGCCTCGCACAAGCATCACACACTCTACCCACTATCAACCTGCAGCCCCAGCACAGCACTTTTGTTCCCACTGATGAATCACCATCATCCAGAATCCTTGGTTTGCATCAGAATTCACTTCTGATGTTACACATTTTATGGTTTTTGACAAGTATATAATGACACATATCCATCTTTAGTGTGTCATACACAACAGCATCAATGGACATGAGTTTGAGCAAACTCTGGAAGATAGTGAAGGATAGGGAAGCTTGGTGTGGTGCAATCCATGGGGTTGCAAAGAGTCGGACATGACTGAGTGACTGAACAACAGCAGAACTGTGTCAGTGCCCTTAAAATGCCCTCTTTGAGCACTTCCTTTTATCAAGGGCTCTCCCAGGCAGCACTTGAGGTCCCAGGGAAGATCAAGAGACATCAGCTTGTCCTTGAGGGGCCCATGTTCATCGGTGAAAGAAAATCCACAGATTCAAAAAGGTGTCAGAGCAAGTTCAGGACAAAAACCATTAGTCCTGTTGAACCACTAATACATCTGAAAACCATTGGAAGGAGTGTGTAATAAAATAGTGAAAATTAAGAAATGTGATTTTGTATTTCACTTGTCTAGGGATGTTCCAGAGAACGCTGAGAAGAAGGAAGGAGAGGGGATGTCAGTTACTCGGTGACGCAGTAGGGAGAGAAAACAGCCCCTCTTTAGCGAGCGAGGCATGCTGCGTGCCGGCCAGCAGCTGGGCCTGTTTCATCTTAGCAGCCTGTTTCCTGTGTGATTTCCCCCGGTTTGCAGAGAAGGAAAGGGGCACTCACAGAGATGGCCGTGGTCATCCACCTGTGTCTGTAGGTGGCTCAGCCCCTTGAACCCAAGGCCTCCCTGAGGGCCCTTCAAACTCCACAACCAGGAGCTTCTCTCCCAGGCTGAAATGCAACAGGACAGTCCTTCTGGAGTAGATTAAGCCCTGTCCCTTGTTTCTTTCTACCCACCCCACCCCAAATACAGGCTTTTCTATATTAAAGTATCCCCAAGATTATATTTTTTCCCTCTTTTTCTGCCCCAATTTATGCTCAGTCTCAACCTTGTCTGTGTTGCAAAGACATTTGCATGGGTGCTGGTGGTTTTCATGCATGTCACCGCTGCACTGACCCCAGCCTCTGGTGTCATCCCCAGTGCCCTTCCTCCTGAGAAAAGAGCTGTATCCCTGATGCCCCTTTTCTGACCTCAGCCCAACTCCATGTCGCCAGCCCATCTCTTTCTCTCACCTGTTCTCAGAAGCTGCCCACCACGAGCCGGACACTCAGGTTCTTAGTTCTCAAGACGACACTGAAACCCTCTACCATCTCCTGCTACCGCATCATCTGACACCTAACCGCCCTTGCCCCCACTCTGCACACTCCCTGTTGTGTATCAACCCCGGTAGCTGGCAGGAGAAGGTCTTCCCCCAGAGCAGCCCTGGCCCACGAAGTTCCCACCCTCTACCAAGAACTCAGACCTTACTCTTTGGGTCATTAGCCCTGCTGTCACCACCCCTGACCCATGCCAGAACCACCACATGCATCGATCCTTCTGAATGACATCCTCTGCCTGCAAGCACCTGTCAACACATCTCACCCAACCCCAACACGGGGAGAAACTCCATAGAAATTGAAGCACCTGAAGGAATTCTGCTGTTGCAGCCACCTCTCAGCATGGCCTTCCTTGATACCTATATACTTTATCCAAAACATCCTTCCATTGTTTCCAGGAAGTGTTCTCTCTTCTCTATATTATTTGACGAAAATCCAGATATTGTATTATTTTATCTGTATATCTGACCTATATATATATACTTGGGCTTGCCAGGTGGCTCTAGTAGTAAAGATCCCACCTGCCAATACAGGAGCCACAGAAGACATGGGTTCGATCCCTGGTTGGGAAGATCCCCTGGAGGAGGGCATGACAACCCACTCCAGTATTCTTGTCTGGATAATCCGCAGGGACAGAGGAGGCTGGGGGGCTATAGTCTATAGGATCTCAAAGAGTCAGACATGACTGAAGCAACTTAGCACACATATATATACATATATATATATATTTCTTTGGTAACTTTTATTCATATGCCTATGAAAAACTGTACTGATCGTTAAGTGTGCACCCTGATGAATTTTCATAGGCCACATCCCTGTGTAACGGTGGTTCCGGAGTCCCCAGGGCCACAGCCATACTCCCTTATGGACACTATTCCTGTCCCAGGGATGACCACTGTCCCACCTCTTAGCCACTACTGATTGGTTCACCTGTTGATGGACTTAAAATGAATGAAATCCTTGAATGAATATTTATCAGTTCAGGTCAGTCGCTCAGTCATGTCCATGGACTGCAGCATGCCAGGCTTCCCTGTCCATCACAAACTCGTGGAGCTTACTCAAATTCATGCCTGTTGAGTCGGTGAAGTCATCCAACCATCTCATCCCCTGTTGTCCCCTTCTCCTCTTGTCTTCAGTCTTTCACAGCATCAGGTCTTTTCCAATGAGTCATTTCTTCACATCAGGGGGCCAAAGTATTGGAATTTCAGCTTCAGCATCAGTCCTTCCAATGAACATTCAGGACTGATTTCCTTTAGGATTGACTGGTTTGATCTCCTTGTTGTCCAAGGGACTCTCAAGAGTCTTCTCTAACACCACAGTTCAAAAGCATCAATTCTTTGGCGCTCAGCCTTCTTTATAGTCCAGCTCTCACATCCATACATGACTACCAGAAAAAGCATAACTTTGGCTATACAGACCTTTGTCGACAATATAGTGTTTTAAAAACATACAAATTCATTGCTAATGTTGACAGATTTGGAGATTGCACATACAAAGGCAGATTTTCTGTTCTTTTAACTTTTGCTCTATATTGGAGCATAGCTGATTAACAATGCTGTGTTAGTTCCAGGTATACATAGTGATTCAGTTATACAGAGACATGTATCTATTCTTTTCCCATTTAGGTTATTACAGAGTATTGAGCAGAGTTCCCTGTGCTATACACTAGGTCTTTGTTGGTTATCTGTTTTAAACATAGCAATGTGGGACTTCCCTGGTGGACCAGTGGTTAAGAATCCTCCTGCTAATGCAGGGATATGGGTTCAATCCCTGGTCCAGGAAGATCCCTGGACCATGCCACAGGGTGGCTAAGCCCACATGCTTAGAGCTCATGCTCTGCAACAAGAGAAGGCCTGCAGTGAGACGCCTGTGCACCCCAACTAGAGAGTAGCCCCCACTCGCCACAACTAGAGAAAGCCCACGTACAGCAATGAAGATCCAGCACAGCCAAAACAACACCCCCACAAAACCCCTTCCCTTTAGAAAAATAAATAGAGCAATGTGTACATTATCAGTTCCAAACTCCCAGTCTATCCTCCCACCCCCAGTTTTGTGTTTTTGATGACAGATCTGACAGTTCTGGGCTTGCCTTCCTCATGGCAGCAGCTGGCTGGAACCGGAGAACAGCTGAGTCTGTGAACTGGGGTGACGCAGGCATCTGTCTCTCCCTTGAACACAGTCCACGCTGTTCCTTATTGTCTCACAAATGGTCTGGCTACCAGCTTCTTTTGCCGGCTTCCTTCGCTGTGCCTTCAGCAGGCTAATTGCTGGTTCAGCTTTCCAAGAAGCTTATGATGTCTGTTTTCAAAGGTAAGGGCTTGTCTCTGTGCTGTTTATACAGAGCAGGATGTCTGATGATGCTGGGCAAAGGGGCGAGGCTATTTTGCACCCTGCCTGGTCCAGGGTCGCCCCTGTGGTCTCCATCTGTGTTATCATCACCCCAGGCTGACTGCTCTCCCCGCACGGAAGCCTGAGGAGTAACTGCAGGGCCATGTGGAAACACTGGCAGCCTTGAGCCGCAAACAAAGCCAATAGCCTTTTTTTCTTAACATGCATTTTCCCTTTTGTGTCAGGGCCAAGGGGGGAACACTTAGAAGTGTTCTTTGGTGTCACAGCGCTGGGAACGAAGGAAACTTTCAGATTGGGTGTCACTGGCAAGGGAGATGAGTGGGACCTTTTACGGAGTGAGATGGGGATTAGTTTCCCTGTTGGTACAAACCTAGAATTACAGGAGGGTGGATCTGCATTTCCCTCCGTGCTCTCTGCTTACTCCAACGACCTTGCTATCTCCGGATGCACTTAGCAAAGACCCCTCCTCATCTTGGGTGAAATCTGAGTGCCTGTGTGCATGGCCCCCTCACCTGGTCTGGGGGTGGGGGAGGAGTTTGGCTAGGGCATTTCCCACGATCTGGAGGTGAACAGTTTCACACCATAGAGGGGTCCTCAATGGTGTGTTCTTGACTAGCTTTTCACTCTTATCACACTTCCTTTCCTATAAAGTTACGTATCTTTTACCGGGACACTTAATACCCACCTTCTCTTTCTATGGGGCTCTGAGCATCAGGCAGTAATGACACAGCCTTCCTGCCAAGTCTGACCAGAGCGTCTGGGTGGCCATCCTAATGGAACTTCCCTTGTGATTTGATTGCATCTGCCAGACGATTTGGAACAACTGGGATGGGCCAAGTGGTATGAAAGTACTTGGAAAAATCAGATGATAAGCTGTTGTCAGTCATTTCAGGGAGCTCATGGTCTTACACAATGGGCTGTAGTGATAGATAATATAGAACAAAATGAGAAATGCCAGAGGAGCAGAGAGAAGAGGGCCCAAAGGAGGGGTCACTGTTGAGCTGGGCTTTGCTGGCTGATTATCCCAGAAAGCATTAAGGGTAGAGCCTCTCTGTGGAAAAGGCCCAGAGCAAGGCCTGGTTGAGTGGTATGGACATGTTGGGGATGGGAAGAGGGTGCAGGAAACTGGCTCAGAGGCAGAATGTTATGTTCAAGCGGGGCCTTCAACTCACTGGGAGATTTTGGGGCAAGCAGAGCCTCCTATACTGAAGAAATTCAGACTATACAAATTATGCATTTGAATCATATGAATGTATTTTTAAGGAAAATGAAACAATTTTGTCTTTCCAAGGCAAAAAAAGCAAAAAATGTATATGGATGGTTTTCTGGGGTGGACAATACACAACCCCACTGGATGGTTTGTGCAAGGCTCTTGGAATTCTAAGATGAGTCTGTGTCTCCAGGGTACTTAGAAGGAACAGAACCCAGCATTCGTCTCTGGGGACTTGGATGACTGTCCCAAAGGACTATGGGGGAAAGACAGCCATTTTTCCCAGGTCCCAACTGGGCTACAGATGTGGGGAAGGAATAGATGGCCACAGCCCATGGGCAGAACTGTCTGGTCCCTCCTCTGGTCCCCAGTTCTGCAGCGGGGGCAGCCCCGTCATTCCTCTGGGGTGAGGTTCTGAGCAAGCAGAGGAAGCCAGGAGAGGATGCCACGTGGCCCCTGCTCCCTGGCTCTGGGTAAGGGGGCTGCCAACGTGACCAGTGTCGGGCCCTGTGCACCCGCCCTGTCTCTCTCCATCTGGCTCCTCTGGTGGGATGTTCTGTCACTCATGGTTATTTTTAGGGTTGTTTTCTTCCAGGCCCAGCTGGAAACAGAAGTAGGGAACAGGCTCGTGGCTATTTTTATGTTTTGTTAAAGGAGCATTTGTGCGGGAGGGAGGATGAGTGCCAGTTTCCTCGAGACTCAAGCTTGCATTTGTTTTGAGGCGCCAGATCACAGCCACCTCATCCTACCCCAGGTAGGATGGTGTCTTTGGGGGACTCTCCTTTGGGGGATGGTAAGTGCCAGGGCTTAGCACCTAGGGGCGTGTTTCCTCCATGGTTGCTCCGCCCCTAGCTGTGGCAGATGGGAGGCAGTTCCCAAATGCTGGAGCTGTGGACCCAGCGCTAGTGGACAGCTGTGGTCTGGGCAGCAGGTAAAGATGCTGTCAGGTGACAGTACTATTCAGGTTCAGCCCCACTCATTTATAGCACGTGACTTCCCTGAAGGATTTTCCAAGCTGCTGGTTGCTTGTTGATTACATTCTAATTTAGATTTGGGGCTGTTCTGTCTCGACTCTAAAATCCTTTAGCTTCTCTCTCCTCAGTGAAATCTCTCAAGAGGACAACCTGGGGGTGGCAGCCATCAGGGTTACCCCCACAAACCTGATGCTGAAGCTGAAGCTCCAGTACTTTGGCCACCTGATGCGAAGAACTGACTCACTGGAAAAGACCCTGATGCTGGGGAAGATTGAGGACAGGAGAAGAAGGGGGCAACAGAAGATGAGATGGTTGGATGGTACCACTGACTCAATGGATATGAGTTTGAGCAAGCTCCAGGAGATAGTGAAGGACAGGGGAGCCTGGAGTGCTGCAGTCCATGGGGTTGCAGAGAGTTGGGCATGACTTGGCAACTGAAGAACAAGAACAGCACAAACCCTATGGAGTGTGTCTTTGAAAACCAGCTATGGGGACAGAGAATTGTGGACAAATACAGTTGGTTTCACTTAGCTCATGGTGTCCCCGGATTAGAATGGCCACAGATGTCAGCTTTTTTCCTTATGGTTTCGTATCGATTTTATTAATTTACTGAGCAGCTCTTCTGTGCCAGGCTCTGTGGATGCAGCCACTTATTGATCTCACAGATATTATTGAGTGCCTATTTTGTCAGCACTGATCCTGCCCTCCTGTCACTTACATTCTACTAGGGAGATGGGCAAGAGACTGATATGCAAATAAACTACCAGAAATAGAAGATCCCCCGCAGTGATAGGAGCCATGAAAAGACATAAAACAGAGAGAAGGGGTGGAGAGTTGTGGGGGAGAGGAGGATGGGAGAAAAGGGCTATTTTAGGCCTTTTCAAAGGGGTGATGTTGGGCAGAGACCTGAAGGAAGAGAAAGGATATCTGGGGTCCCTAGTGACAAGAGCAGGCCCCTGTGAGCAGCCACTGTGATCAGAGATCAAAGAAAGAGGGCAGGTTAGGGACAGAGAGGAAGCTCTCTGTGTTCTTAGCCTTGTTCTTAGTGTGAAGCAGTGCCTATTGGGGGCTCTGTAAATGAGGGTGGGGACAGAGCTTAGCCTGTGTGTGGATATTGGGTATAGAGTGTGTGAGCAAAGGCAGGGGGTGAGGTGGATAAATACAGTCATGTGTAACGCAGGCAAAAAGAGAAAGATGCTCAAGGCAAAGAAATAATTGTAGATGATGGAGTGATTAAATCTAAGTGGGGAAGGATATTCCCTGGAAAGGCTTCAGAGAGGAGGTTTTTGATGGGGGTTTGACGGATGAATAGGAGTTTGTGTGCAGACTAAGTAAGGAAAGAGATCTTGGCAGAAGGAACACACGTGAAAAGGCAGTGAGGTTTGTGGGAAAAAGTGTCGTGGATCAGGGAAGGACCAGCAGAGGAGAAACGAAGGTGAGGAAAACAGCATCAAGGGGACTGAGGTCTTTGGTGAGCGAACCTTTAACAATCAGGGGGCAACTAGTACAGTTTATTATGCATCTTTCTTTTCTTCTCTGTCAAGTATTTCAGCTTGGAAGAGGTATTTACTAGGTGCTGCTGAATAGTATGAAACAGGAATTGTTTTGCTGGCCATCAGAGAAGATGCTGTCCAGAAAAAAAAAAAGGCAAGCATTAGGAGCCTCTCAGGATGAGCTCGAAGACCTACATCCTCTTAGCTGCGTGCTTTTAGCCTGCCTGGATGGAGCCTGTCATTAGGGTAAAGCCCAAAGCCGTGTAATTAGAAATCCTACTTCTCGGCTCACGCACCCATGGCAGGAACAGCCCTGCAGAGGCTGGTTCCTGAAATCTTAGGATCTGCACGGACCTGGCTGCCAGTGCCAAAATGCCAAAGCCGGTAATTACAAGGTGGCTTTGCAAGCACACACCTGTTGTGAGGTGCCAGGCAGGACCTGCTGCCCCCTCACTGGGCAGATGCCTGTGCATGGAGCATCCCTGAGGATGCTAGCTGTCTGTGTGTTTAGCCTCTTCCTCCACACCCTCCCCTTTCTTTCTAATCTTTCTTCCTAATCTGAACTCTGCTTACTCTGTCTCTTTCTGAATGCCACATTCCTGACCGTTTCGTCTCATGAAGCCACCTCTTCGGTTATTTCACTAGGAGTGGCCCTGGGGAACTGTGCTTTTCTCCGAAAACCAAAACCAAGAAAGTAGTCTTGCCCCTTTGGCTGTGTTGTTTTCCTCATCGTTCAGAAGAGACACTGCACCGAGGGGCCCAGCTTGGAGGGTGGGAGTAAGCTGCTTAGTGGGCTAGTGCTGGGTGGTGGAGTTTTTTTCCCCAGGATGGCTCATCAGATACGTTCCACTCGACATTCCTGGTTTATAGCCAGGCTAATTTAATTTCCAGCCGAGAGTCGACTCCCCACATGATGGTAATCTCAGATAGTTAATGAGCTAGAAGAGGAGGCAGCCTATTGAGTTGATTCTTGGGGGCTCTGCTCTGTGGCTTCACAGGGCTAATTTATCAGCCTGTTTTTCTTGGTTGGAGAGACTTGTTCAGCCTGGCACAGCTTTGTGTATCTCCCCACTTCTAAAGATGGATTGAGCCGTGACTTCTGGCCTCTGGACATTTAGAACCAGCTTGCTTTGCCTTCTGCACCTGGTTTGTTTAAAGAGAAGAAGAAGAGCAGAGTGGATGCAGCCTCTGTCTGTGGTACTTGAAAACACCTTGTGAGAAATCCTAGTTCTTCCTTGTCCCCAGCAGAGTAGGGAACAGAGCCTTCTGGGCGAGCCATATAGAACCATTTTGGTCTTTGAGGTCGGTCTTAGGATTTGGGGCAAGTGTTTTTTCTCCTGCAGAATGCTGGAATTTTGAGAAATTTCTTTCTTTCTTGGCCTCACTGTGTGGCATGTGAGATCTTAGAGATTCCAGAGAGCACAGCCCTTTCCCCAAATTCTTTGCAACCTCTAAAAGAGGGAGCATTCTGCTCTGAAGGCACGACTCTGAGATTTGCATGCCTGTTTTGGGTAACATTCTGTAATGATAATTAATAAGCCCCATTTCTGTCCTGAGTGAGAGGAGAACCCTCTCTCTTCAGAGGAGGAGGGGCCCTGGGAAAAGGGGCTCTCCCCTGGACAGACACTGTATTTGTCTCATAAAGAAATCTCTCCGAATTCCACATTCATGGAGACAGCTTAAGAAGATGTGGTATATACATATACAATGGAATATTACTCAACCATAAAGAAGAATGAAATTCTGCCATTTGCAACAACTTGGATGACCCTGGAGGGTATTATGCTGAGTGAAATCAATCAGAGAAAGACAAATACTGTATGATATCACTTTTATGTGAAATCTAAAAAATAAAGCAAACAAATGAAATTAATAAAACAGAAACAGACAGAGAACAAACCAGTGGTTACCATTGAGGAAAGGGTGGGGGGAGGGGCAAGGTAGGAAGAGGGGATTAAAAGGTACAAACTACTATATATAAGATAAGTAATCTACAAGGATATATTGAACAGCACAGGAAATCTAGCCAATAGTTTGTAATAGCTTTAAATGGAGTATATGTATGAAAATACAGAATCACTATATTAACTATAACTTACATTATATATATCAATTATGCATGCTAAGTCACGTCAGTCATGTCTGATTCTTTGCGACCCCATGGACTGTAGGCCACCAGGCTCCTCTGTCCAAGCGATTCTCCAGGTAAGGATACTGGAGTGGGTTTCTATGACCTTTTCCAGGGGATCTTCCGACCCAGGGATCGAATCCCCATTTCTCTGTCTTCTGCATTGGCAGGCAAGTTCTTTATCACTAGCACCACCCGGGAAGCCCAATACTTCAATTTAAAAAAAAAAAGGGAAAAGAAAAAAGATGGTTAGGACTCCAGTTCTTGGCATCCTTACACAGTCAATTGATTCCGTGCCTCGTTTTGGTAGCTGGCCGTGCTGCCTGCCTCCATGTGACAAGTTAATTGATGTGCGTTCAGCCAACCCAGGGAGTGGGGGGCGGGGGAGGTATATTAACTTCCCAAATGTGCTAATGGGGCAGCAGAGAGGAGTCTCTTGTTCTTCTCTTCAGGAGTGTTTGCTCACGGGCTCAGTGCTGTGTGTTCCCAGCCCTGGATTTGGAAGTGGATTCATTTGGGAAAGTAGCATCTTAAAGGTCTTTATTTGGTTTTGTCAGTGAATGGAGGGCAGCACTGGCTGAGCGTTGCAGGGAGAGACGGCTGTGTGCTGGTCTGCCAGGGAGCCTTGCACCCCACCCAGGCTAATCTGTCTGGACCCAAAGCTAGCTTAGAGTCTGGGGGTCGTGTTCACCTTATCTCCATTTCTGCTTTTTACATAGACACTGAATCCTAAACCCTCTTGTGTTTATATCATTTCTGGACTGAGCTCCTTCACTGTGTCCTGACTTCCATCCTGAAAACTGGGTTGGAAGCCACAGTTTCTGTGGGTGAACTCAGAACCCAAAAGTGTCCTGCCCTCAATCCATCTTGGTTAAAAACTTGAAGGGCCTTCCTCATCTCTAACCTGCTTTCCTTTTTTCCTTCCTTCAAAGTGTTTTCCAATCAGCTGTCCTGTCCTTTTTGCCCCCACACCGCCTTCCCATTCAGATCTACGGAACTGCATTTATTCTGTGTTTACCTTCTTGAACACATCCTTCAGGTGGTTTTTGAAGGATACTTAAAGGGCCACAAACACATAAAATGTGAGAATAAGACAGGAGAATCCATAGTAGGGGCCACAAAGTGGACGTGACCTTCAGCTTCACGGCAGCCTTCACAGGCAGACAGGCCTCAGTTACACAGGTCATTCAAACAAGCTGTTTGCTCAACAGAAAGCATGACTGTTCTTTGTACTAAGATGGGAAGGTGGTTGGTATCAAGAGGATGCTATGGGGTAAAAGCCACTGGTGTGGATAGCACTCTTTTTATATTTATTTTATTGAAGTATAGTTGACTTACAATGCTGTGTTAATTTCTGCTGTACAGCAAAGTGTGTGTGTGTGTATATATATATATATATATATATATATGTATAAACATTCTTTTTCATTTTCCATTATGGCTTATCACAGGATATTGAATATAGTTCCCTATGCTATACAGTCAGACCTAGTTTATCCATTCTACCTGTAATAGTTTGCATCTGCTAACCTCAACCTCCCACTCCATCCCTCCCCACCTCCTTAGCAACCACAGGTCTGTTCTCTATGTTTTGAGTCTATTTCCATTTCATAGATAAGGTCATTTCTGTCATATTTCAGATTCCATGTATAATTGATATCATATGGCATTTGGCTTTCTCTGTCTGAATTACTTAGTGTGATAATCCCTGGGTCCATCCATGTTGCTGCAAATGGCATTATTTCATTCTTTTTAATGACCGTGTAGTATTCTATTGTATGTAATGTATGTATATGTATGAAACTGAAAGTGTTAGTCGCTCACTCATGTCTGACTCTTTGTAACCCCATAGACTGCAGCCTGCCAGGCTCCACTGTGCATGGAATTCTCCAGGCAAGAACACTGGAGTGGGTAGCCATTCCCTTCTCCAGGAGATCTTCCCGACCCAAGGATTGAACTCTGCTCTCCTGCATTGCAGGCAGATTCTTTACCATCTGAGCCACCAGGGAAATCCATGTGTGTATACACACACACACACACACACACACACACACACACATGCACACACATACGCACACATACATACCACATCTTCATTTGGATGGCACTCTTATGAAAAGCACATGGCTAATCCAGGCTTTTGGTAAAGGATAATTTTCTAAAAGCAAAAGGTAAAATCATGATTCATCCACTTACAATGTTAAGGATTATATTTCCTTAATGACCATGTTAAGGATTTTATTTTACTTATTATTAATGAGAGAACCTGACAGCTGTTACCATTGGTCCAAAGAAGTCAAAAGAACCTAAGTTTCCTTGGAATAAAGGAACGTTGAGATGACTTTACAAGCTGGCGAAATTGGCTTTTCCCATGTAGTGGGTAGTGGAGAGGGAAACCCACAGAAGTTCCACCAGAAAGCACTTATTTGCATGCCTGTGGTCAAGAGTCATACTGCCTTGCCATGTTGTTACCTATAATTTACAGATTTGTAAAATATCTCAAATGCAATAAGAAAGCTATCTCCAGATAACGTGCTGCACAGTTTTCCACTGGAGATGCCCAGTAATCTTTTCTGCTTGTTCCAGTTTTC
The DNA here is from genome assembly GCA_007570785.1 of Antilocapra americana. NCBI lineage: Eukaryota > Metazoa > Chordata > Mammalia > Artiodactyla > Antilocapridae > Antilocapra > Antilocapra americana. The sequence continues at coordinate 22,701,099 of ML664177.1, read as the reverse complement.
TTTTCACCTTCTTGAATCAAGCTTCAGTAGCCTCACGGAGTTTATCATCAGCTAACAGCCCAGATGTGTCTCCCTCACTTCCTATATACCTTCAAGCCGCTCACTCCCATGTTTGATGTGGCATCTCATTGTCTGAGATCAAGTTCTTTCTAGCAATTGTTCATTTATTTATGCACCCTTCATTCATCTAAGAGCCAGTGATTTTGGCCACAGTGCCAATAAAGCAGAGTCCAGGCTTCAACCCCCGGAAGTGCATAATAGCAGATAGAGAAAGGGCGTGCTAACGTGTGTGTGTGTGTGTGTGTGTGTTTGCAGGGAGGCTGATGGCAGGGACCATAAGAAGGGAGCAAGAATTGCTAACCCAGCCTAGGGTAGAAACGTACTAGAAGAAGGGGGACTCTGCTTGCCCATGGCTGGGATGAAGGGTAAGAATGGAGATATGGGGCAAGCATGTCCTTTTGGAAAGGCAGGGAGATTCCCAGCCAGGAAACGTGAATGTCTTGTTCAACATCATGAGAGGCTGCAAAGTTTTTTAGGTTTGGCTTCTGGAAAAGACGTTCGGGAAGCAGTCGGGGGAGGGCTGGGCAGAGTGGAAAGGGGACCACTTCAGCCTGCTTCCTAATCACTGTAGTCTTATTTCTCACCATTCCTCAAACAAACAAAAACAAACTTCAGTCCAAGCCCAGTGTCTCAACCACTGCCTTATGTTCCTACACTTGGGTATCTTTTCTTCTTGACATCTTTATTCCCCTTGGCCTTGGGACCAGCTCAAGGACGCTGCAGAGGTCCAGAAGGACATGACTTTGGGATGCTTGTTTTGCACATTTCAATGCAGTATCTATTGGGGAACTTCCTGGAAGTGGGATTTCACTCCAAATACATAGTGAGCTCCTAGAGGGCAAGAAACATCCCTGTGAATGATACCTTCATGCCGTGTCACTGATTCCTTAACCATCCACGAGAGCGATCCCACCCATATTTCTAGTCCTTCACTGATTCCTTAACCATCCATGAAAGATCCTGCCCACATTCCTCGTCTTTCCTCTTGTGGCCAGGGGAGAGACACCTGGCATCTCTCACCCCACTATCTCTTGGAGAATGCAAGTGAATTTTAATAATTGAAGCAAAATAATAAGTAAAATGACAAGGAATAGAAGTCAGCTCATTAGAGTCATTTTTCCCCCCGTTAACATCTGCAAACACTTATTATTTGAATAGAAAAGGCTTTTTATTATTGTTGTTGTTCAGTCACTAAGTCGTATATGACTCTTTGCGACCCCATGGCCTGCAGCACACCATGCTCCCCTGTCCTTCACCATCTCCCAGAGTTTGCTCAGATTCATATCCATTGGTGGTTTATTACCGGCCCCCGAAAAACTCTGGGGCATCCAGAGTTCAAAAGTGAGGAGCTCATGGCTGACGTCTGTCCCTCAGGTGAAATAAGGAACTTGTTCTTTGCTATAGCTTAGCATGCAAGGTCAAGACCTTCTTTATGTGGATGGCCTCCTGATGGAATAGTGTCACTTAATGTAATGGGTGTGATGGTACATAAATGTTGCTCTAGGGTTAATTACTTTGGGCATTCAGATCCTGATATGGTCACTGTTTTCAAACCTTCCCCAAATGGTAATTTATCATCCCAGGTTGCCCCCAATTCTCTTTACATACTTGCCCTGTGACCCCCAGTCATTTGCTTTAAGCACTGCACGTTAATTTCCTTTCATTCATTCATGTGTTCATTCAGCAGATTATTTTCCAGTGCTTCCTATCCCAAGATTTTTGTCATTTTTCTTGTATTTCTTTTGAAGATGTACCGTTCAAAGAAATACAAAACATAACATGGCAGGCCATGAGATTGAACCAAACATCTTGTTCTTAGAAATCATCATTAGGCTTAAAAGTAGTTACAGGGTTAGTTTTTCACTGGGGCTAATGCAGGGTAAAAGGCTAATCTCACTTGTAACTCTTAGCAGCCCTCTCACTAACCATTTGGTTATTTGATCTCCCTGGTGCTTACCGTTTTGTTCCCTTGTGGGAGTTGTAGGGTAGGGGAAGGGAATGCTTTGTGTCAAGAACAGAAGGAAGGCTGGAAGTCTTAAGACTCACCATCTACCAAAAAGTTCTCACAAAATATGAACAGTCATGAAGGGATGTGCTCAAATAATCCAGAACACTTGAGCAAAACTTCAAGCCTTGGAGGATTAACGTTTCTCCTATCCTCGGACATGAAATATACAGGCAAGTTGGACTCTGCTTAACAATCTGTTACAGATGTATTGAGGTTTTATAAAAAATGGTGACTGTGACAATAAGTGGATGAGACTCTGAGGAGGTTGCACTTACCTTTCTTCACCTGAAAATTGGCTCTTAGAAGCCTCCATCCCTCCAAACTGAGAGTCTCCATAAGCGAAGGAGAGGGTGGACTTTGACGGTGTCTTTAGAATTTCCATCAGCCTTGCGTGTCACTTCCTGTCTCAAGACACCTTCGGATCAGCTTCAAGCACTGGGAAGAAACAAGTACTGCTGCTGATAGGTGTGTGAGATAAGAAACTGGGTCTTCTTTGTCTGCAGTGTCTGTCTCCAGCTTAATACACTCCCAGGGATGTTCTCTATGAGCAGAAAGCACCTCTTTTCTTCCCTAAAATGTTCTTAGCTATTTAGAGCTTGTGATAAGGGGAGTTTATTTTCTCTCATTTCCCATCCGTTGAGCTTCACTCAAACTTATGTCTGGGGTTTTTATTGACCTAATTTGCTTTATATTGTTTTCAGCTGATAACCATAAAATGGGGTTCTGTTTGTCAAGTGGAAGGGGAGCGGGGAGCAGGATGGAGCCATTGTCTTGGACTTAAAGAGTTTACTGGGGTTTCTCTCATCCACAACTCCTGCTGGCTCCGCAGTCAGGGGGCAGGAAGGTAACGGATTATGTCAAGTCTTCACTCTGGATCTGGTTTCAGCAGTTGGGTTGTTTCTTTTCATCAGCCTCAGATGGCTTCTGCCCCTAAACGGACTGTTTTACTTCATGTAAACCTCATTCTCTGCCATGGAAAGAAAGAAAGGGAAAGAGAGAGGTGAGGAAGGAGAGCAAGAAAGGAAGAAAGGAAAAGAGAGGGAGGGAAAGAAAGAAAGAATGAAAGAAAAAAGAGAGAGGGAGAAAGAAGGGAGGGAGGGAGGAAGGAGAGAGAGAAGGAAGGAAGGAAACAAAGAAAGAACCTTCCAAAGGCAGGATGTGTTCATATGAAAGACTGCCTCATTTCCTGCTCCTCTTTGGCTTGGATCATCACATCCATTCAGTGATGTCAACGCAAGAGGGGGAGTTTGGTTTTTCTTGGTTGCCAAGGTCCTACCAGGGGACTAAGAAATAAGGTCCAAACATGGTATCCTTCCTGGCACAAGTGAAGAATTTCAGGAAATGGAGACTCTTTCAAATACTTGTTTTACAAGAGACTTTGAATGTGAGAACCAATGTGGAATTTTTTTTTTCCTTAGCAATATTTCCCTAGGAATCTCCCTAGTACCTAGAGCTGTAAGTCAAAGGAGGTAAAGTGGGGACATGAGTGGGGGTTATCCCACCTTACCCTTAGGAAGGGTTTTGCTGTGTAAAGAGCTTGTTCACATATGAACTACAACTAAGTTTCATTCTTTTTTTTTTAATAAACAGGAAAAATATCTCCATTTTACAAATGAGGAGAGACAGCTCAGAGATGTTAGACAACTTGCCTGAGGACCCACAGCCTGACCTTGAGCTCTACTTTCCTTTCTGTTCCCTCAGGTACCAGGTTGCCTAGTTTGAGGGTGCCTTTGACAGTAATCTCTGTCTGAATTACATTCTTGGGGTTGACCTGTATCCTACTTTGTACCTATTCAGTCATTAAGTATTTATATAGATTCTCCTTTACCGACTTGTGCCAACCTACGACTGGCTGGGGAAGGAGGTGGCATGAAGGTATGGTGGGAGAGATGGAGATTGTAAGGGTCCCCTTATAGAATTTTAGAGCCAACCACCCTTTTAAACCAGTCCATTCGCTTTTTTCAAAGATTTTTTGATGTGGACCATTTTAAGACTTTATTGACTTTTTTTTTTTTTTTTTTACAGCATTGCTTCTGTTTTATGTTTTGGGTTTTTGGCCACAAGGCATGTGGGATCTTGGCTCCCTGACCAGGGATCAAACCTATACCCCCCTGCACTGGAAGATGGACTCTTAACCACTTGACCACGAGGAAAATTCCCATTAACTCTTTTTTATTAGTGTCAAAATCAACTTTTTTTATGATTAAACTTTTTATTTTGTATTGGAGTATCGCCAATCAACAATGTTCAGGTAGCTTCAGAGAGCAGCCATACATATACATGTATCCATTCTTCCTCAAACTCCCCTCCCATCCAGACTTCCAGGTAACAGTGAGCAGAGTTCCCTGTGCTACATGGTAGGTCCTTGTTGGTTATTAAGTACAGCAGCATGAACAGGTCCACCCCAAACCCCCCAACTATCCCTTCTCCCTGTCCTTCCCCCTGGCCACCTTAAGTTCGTTCTCTAAGTCGTTCTCTAAGTCGGTGAGTCTGTTTCTGTTTTGTAAATAAGTTCATTTGTATCAGGTCTTTTTACAATGGAATACCACTCAGCTGTCAGAAAGAATGAAATCATGCCATTTGCAGCATCACAGATGGACCTAGAGGTTGTCATGCTGAGTTAAGTCACCCATTAATTTTTTCTACATTGAGCCCGAAGCTTTGAGTGTCAGATTTTAGGCTCTTGTCAGGGGCTGCACAGGAACCAGAGCACAAGGCTTCAAGCGTCCAGCACCCAGTAAACTTCACTACGTCAGGAAGCCCCCTCCGCTTATCCTGGGTGCAGGCGGGGCAGGGGGACGGGGTGGGGGGGGGCGGGGGTGCACTTCCCTGGGTGGGAAAGTGATTTCCATCCACTCTGTGTTGACTGGCGATGCTGAGTGGTTCAGTCTTGACTGACGGTCTGTTTACTAACATTTGTACCTGGTTGCCAAGAGCACCTGTGGGGCGGAGTGGGGAGCCTTTCTTGGGGTGAAGCCTGAGCTGGGAGAGAACTTCAGGAGCCCGTGAAACATACCAGCCAGTGCAGCTGCCTGAGGGCTGGCCCTTTGTTGCTGGGGAGTCACCCAGGCAGAGCCAGGCTCCCAGCACCCCAGGGAGAAGAAGCAGATTCCAGAGGGGAAGCCCACACCGATTGGAGGTGAGGGCGGGTTGGGTCTACACAGAGAAGAATCTGTCCAGGGAGGGACAGCCTTCCCACATCTGGGTCCTTAGCTCTGCCCCCACAGGACAGGCTGATTTTACTTTCTAAAGACTGAGCTTCCCAGAAAACTTTTTTTTCCTCTCTTTCTATTGATCAAAAACAATTTTTTTTTTCCAGGAAACGGAGGACACAGATTACTCTGATTTCACATGGTTTGTGCCCGCACACAGTGAGGTCTAATAAACACGAGCAGTGCCCCAGAGCGCCCAGACACAAAAGGCTATTAGCTTTTAATTGAAACCCTCCCTCCGCCCCCCACCCCCCCACCCCCAGCCCCTTCCAGGAACAGGAACTCAGGCCTTTGTGAAGCAGGGTCTATAGTGGAGGATTCTGCCAAAATGAAAGGAATCTTGGGTTGACCCAGAGCTGAGAGATGCTCTTTTGAGCACCACCCCCTTATGGCACTCAAAGGCTTTTCATTTTCTGAGCAGTATTGAAATTCTCATACAATGGAGGCCAAATCCTTGCGGTGGGGGTTGGGGGGTGGGAGGGGTGTTAGGGGCGAGGGCTGGCAGAGGAGGGGGCCTGGGGAAGTCCATCCTTTGTTATGTCTCTTCTTTCCTACCCATTACCTTTTTTTAAAAAAGTAAAAAGACCCAGTAAACTTTATAATGAATAATGATATCACTTCCGGGAGCCCAGGGACCAGAGAACTGAGGACGACAACAGACTATTTACAATTGCATTTTAAATTATTTTAAACACTCCCGAAGGAGTTCTTTGATATGCAAACATCTCGCCCAAATGGAGATAATTATTTATGGAGATGTGTGGCCCTTTGAAAGGGAGCTCTCGAATCCTTGGGCTCAGAGACTTCCTACAAAGGAAGAAGGTTTCAGATAAGAAGGGGCCGGGCTGATCCCCACCTTCCTCCCAGCCCTCCTCCCTCCTCCCCCGGGAAGAAAACAGCTTTAAAGATGAAACTTCCCAGGGTTACCACTTACAGCTTGAGTTACAAGCCTCAGGAGCAACCGTGTCTCCTCCTTGTCCACAGTCGAGGTGGCAGGAAGAGTTCTTTTCTCATCTCTGCAGCTCTCATCTTCTGAAAGGGAACAGAAGCCACAAGCCTAGACCTTTGTCTTTGTCCCCCGTCCACCTGAAGTCCACTGTAACTAACAAAATCACAAGGGAGAAGGACGCTGCCCTGGGGATAGTTTGGGGTACTCACCTGGGATGGAGGTTCAGGGCTGGTAAACAGGCCGTCAGGAAAGAGGACCCCAGCTGCCCACACGTGTCACAGTAGAAACCCCTCTGATTGGATGGTAATGACCCTGGAGACTGCTCTTTTTCTACCCCCTGGTTTTTCTTTTTTAAAATTTTTATTTTTTTTTTACTTACTTTTGGCTCCGCTGGGTCTTCACTGCTGCGTGGACTTTCTCTACTTGTGGCGAGTGGGGGCCACTCTGTAGTTGCGGTATATGGGTGGCTTCTCATTGCGGTGGCTTCTCTTGTGACCCTGTCCTTCCCAAGGAGGAAGCCATAGTCCACAGACAGGGAGAGGACAGACAGGACCTCAACTTTCTTCTTCTTTTTCTTCTTTTTGAAAGCAGTTTTAGGTTCATTGCAAAAATCAAACAGAAAGGGCAGAATTCTAGAAACCAAACTGGGGTTCAAGAACATTCTCATGTGCTTCCTGCTCCGCCTCAAGCACAGCCTCCCCTACCATCGACACCCCCCGTCAGAGCAGTCTGCTGGTTACGACGAGCTCACACTTGACATTTCAGGCATCATCACGCCAAGTCCACGGTTCACAGCAGGGTCCACCCTTGATGAGCTATGTTCTGTGGACTTGACTATGTGACATGTTGCCATGTGTGCGTCACGACGGTATCGTTCAGGGTGTTTTCACTCCTCCGTGCTCTGTTCAGCGTCCTGCTCCCTGCATCCCTGTGATCCCAGGGCTTTTGAGTTTTGCAGCTGATAGTTGCGGATTTAACAGCTATTTTTAAAATATGGTGCTTCATTTGTTTAACCCGTATTTCCCACACCGATTTGGGACTGTGAGAGGAGGTTTGGCTATTTACTATGTGTTTGCAGAGTGGGAGGAGAGATGTAACCTTCCTAGAGATGCTGATTATTCTGTTTGTAAAGGTTTGTAAAAGTAAAAGCACCATGGGCTTTTGAGCTCTCAGAGGCTGGATGTGGGCTTTGAAAGCGGAAGTGTTAGTCACTCAGTCATTTCTGACTCTTCAGTGACCCCATGGACTGTAGCCTGCCAGGTTCCTCTGTCCATGAATTCTCCAGGCAAGAATACCAGAGTGGGTAGCCATTTCCTTCTCCAGGGGATCGTCCCCATCCAAGGACCAAACCCACGTCCCCTGCAATTCAGGCGGATTCTTTATCATCTGAGCCACCAGGATGTGAGCTTTGGGAACAGCTAAAGATAATGTGGCATCGTTGCTTCCTGGCCTGTGCTCCCCACCCTGAGTTTGTCCTCAGAGCAGTTTATCAGAATTTGACCTCCTCTGTGGTACTGATTTACAGACCAGGAAGCCAAGGATGGGATGTGGGGGTGGAGTGGGGGGCAAGCTAGTTAGGAGCCAGAAGTGGAAGACAGACAGAGACCTAGAAACAACTTGTAGCTTCTTCTTCTTCTTTTAAAGCAATGGTAAATAGATTTGCGATGTCAAAATGTCTAAGTCTGTATTGACCATTTTCTCTTCTCAATCAATATTTCCATCCCAATGGTATCAACACAAGGATTTGGGCAGCCTAGGGCCATTTGTAAGGGGATTTGCCTTGTGCACAGAGTTCGATTTTAGATTTTGATGGAAAGGAGCAGTGCAAGAGAAAGAGTGGGGAGTGACGGAACTGAGCTGGATTATGACTGTGATGCTGGCTGTTAGAAAATTCTATATATTTGTCCAAAGTCATAGAACTGGCCAGGATGATGATTTATGTATGTAGGTTAAAAAGTAGGTTCTAAAAAGGAAGGAAAAAGATCTTTTTTGGAGGTCAGGAAACATGGGAATATTTCTTTTCTTTTTTTTTTTTAACTGGAGTATAGTTGATTTACAACTAATTTATGTTAGTTTCAGGTGTGCAGCAAAGGGATTTAGTTATACATATACCTGTCTCTATCTATTTAACTATATCTTTCTTCAGATTCTTTTCTCATATAGATCATTGTAGAATATTGAGTAGCATTCCCTGTGCTATCCAGTAGGTACTTGTTTATCTATTTTATCTATACTAGTATATATATATATATATATATATATATATATATGGGGTGTTTCTGGAACCAAACAAAGAGATCGTCCTCCCCTCTTTCTAGTTTTCCTCAGTCCAAGAGGGAGCTGGGCCCATCCCACCCCATTGTGGCCTGCCGCTTTGTCTGCTTTCTGAAGTTCAAGTTCATTCACTTCCATCATCTGTTTTGTGTCAGTGTCTCAGCATCTGTTTGGCTGTAGTGTGGTGGGTTACACCCATCTCAATAACCTTCCTCTTTTCTTCTTGCGTAACTTGCCAGTTCGAACAATAAGTTCACTTGCTGGACTCCAGGAGACGACTTGCCATCCAAAGAAAGAAAAGAAGCAGAAAAAGAAAATTAGGGCAACACTGGCTGCTGAAGAACATCAGAATCACAAGGCTTTTAGAACTTGTCTGGTTCATTCAAATTTCCTCCGGCTGTAGGCCTGAACGTTTGTTTTTAAGAGTCTGCTTTCCAGGGTAACACGAAAGAGCCCTATGGAGACACGGGCTGTGCACTGTAAATGCTCGGCTTCTCCAGAGCCCTGACGGCCTCACCCTGTGGGAAGCTGAGTCCACAGTTGGCTCTCAGCTGTGCCCGAGTCTGGCGAAGGCACGGGCGCCAGTGAGCGCCCAGACCTGGGGCTGAGAAACTAGGTCCTCAAACCTGACTCTAGGCCGCCTCCTGGTTCACCTGCCACAAGCCTGTGAAAGAGGGAACGGCCCAGAGGTCATTTTGACCTCAGTTCATCTTAGTTTCATGAGCTTTTCAAAAATGAAGAGACCTTAGTTTCATTTTAAGCCATGAATTTGGCAAAAGCATAAATCAGATAATTCGGGGCCTATACTGTTCTTCACCTGTTTGCTTTTTTTTTCTTTCTTCTGTTTATGTTGATATTATCTAACTTTTGATGATGAAAGAGTTAGATGCATCTTTTAGACTCTCGTCACACGAATTTCTTCTAGTTCTTTCCGTTTGCCTCATTTAGTTTTACTGAGAGCCTGGTGTGTGTTTGATATTAGCTCAGTGTAGTGCGTGTGTGTTTGCATGCATGCAAACATGCATGTCTTTGTTGTTGTTTAGTTGCTCAGTCGTGTCTGACTCTTTGTGACCCCATGGACTGTAGCCCGTCAGGCTCCTCTGTCCATGGGATTTCCCCAGCAAGAATACTGGAGTGGGTTGCCATTTCCTTCTCTAAGGGACCTTCCTGACCCAGGGATCGAACCTGTGTCTTATGCATTGGCAGGCGGGGCATCACCCTCCCTTTGGGGCCTCGTCTGCTTTGGGGTGGAGAGGATATGACCCCGAGTTCTCTAGCCTTCACTCCAGGAATTTGGTTCAAATCCTGCCTTGGATTAGCTGAACAGCTTTTGTTCTGTTAACAATATTGTTTTCTTGATTTTTTTCCACTGTGGGGGGCCTCCTTCACCACCCAGCACCGTGCCCCCCACCCACCCACCTGTAGGTGCACTTGGCATCTGTAGAATAAGGGGCTGAAGTGCAGGGCAGCTGCCAGGCTCATGGATGCCCCAGGGTGACAATTTCCAGCCCGGCTGCAAGTTGGCATCATCAGAGAGATTCCCCTGTCGGGGGGCCCCACCCGCAGGGGCTAGATTCCATGGGTCTAGGGCTGGGCCCGGGCATCCAGCACCCTCAGCATCAAGGCTGAATCCCGCCACCACCGAGGGGCCTATCACTTTCTTTTGAGTTTCCTGAAACATGTTGAAAACCTGAAATGCCCACTGCAAATCCTCCAGTTTCTCAGGTTCCTGCTCCGTGGTCCGGGTCTTTGAGGGCTCTGATGCTCCCAGACTGGTCATCCCCAGGCCTGAATGTGTGGGTGTCACCTGAAACCTCTGCTTAGCACCTCTTCTTCTTGCCCTGAGGATGGGTGGGCAGGAGCATGCATCTGCCTGAGACTTGCCCCAGAGAGACCTCTAGGTCCACTGGCTTCATAAGCATCACGGGGAATGTGTGCCAGGTGTGGAAGAGTGCCCCTTCCCACCCACGTGGTAGAGAATGGAGGATGGGGTGGGGGGCGGCCTCTGGCAGGAGGAACTACTGTTCCATCCTGTTCTGACCCCCCAGCCTCATCCTATGCAGTTAGCAGCAAGCGTGTGTGAGCCTAAGACACCTATTGTTTCGAAATCTGAGTCATCTTTGAACAATTAGGATCGTAGTCATGTGATTCTAGCCCTGGAATACCTATTATTAAGATGCTAATCTCCAAATGAGAAGAAGAAATACAGGTATCTCTTTAAAGAAAGGACAGGTGTGTAGCTCTTTGTTCATTTCATCATAGTAGGAAAAATGCAGAAGGCTGGATGGGGGAGGTTTGGTGATGGGGGTATCAGAGGGCCCGACTCTGGGTCTCATCTCTCGGCCTGCCAGCCGGTGACCCTCCCTGTCAGCCCCAGCTCCCTCCTCAGTAGATTGGGGTTGGCAGTGCCCCCTTGAAGGCTTTTTCGTGAACAATTAGGTGAGGCACAGTATGTGAAAGTTTCTCTGGGAGCCCTAAAGTGCCACCTAGATTATTAGCTGTGGCTATCAGTTTGAGAAACTGGCTTTCCTAATGAGCTGCTCAATTAAACTGCAACCCACCTGCTGGCTTGGGAGGCCCGCCTGCGGCTGGAGCCACCACTGGAAGGGTCACTGGGGTTAGCTACAGGGCCCACATAAGCGGGGGGTCACCCTCTGCCATGTCTTCATCCTTTCTTCTTGGAGCCACTACTGTGCTCGGAGAGGTTCTGAGTGTCCCGAGAGGAGAGCCTGGCCAGTGAAGGGTGGGGATGGGAGGAAGCTGGGCCCAGGAAGTGAATGGAAAAGGGCTTCGCTCCATGATCAGGGGTGCCGGGGGTGGAGGCAGGGGAGGGTGATGGAGGCAAGAATAGGGACTTGCCTGTAACTGCCTGGAAGGGTCAACAGCACACTTCTTGGGTCATGCTGGGGAGGTGCCCCACTCAGTCTGAGCCCAGGTCCCGGGACCAAGGGAGGGGAGGAAAAGTAATTTTCCCTCCTCCCTTCTATGTTTTTAGCTAAGACCACCCCCCCACAACCCAGCTCCCTGTAATAAAAGACAGTCAACAGAAGAAAAACAAACAAGTTTAATAACATGTGTCCCTCCTGTGTACAAGTGAGATGCCCAGGAAACCTGAGCAAATCTTGGAAACAGCCCAAGCCTCCATCTTAAATGCCATCTCCAGCTGGAGACAAAAGATTTTTGGAAGGAGGAGGCCAGTTCTGGGAGGTGGCGGGGAGAAGCCCAGCAGATAAGGGCACAGCTGTTGGGCAGACTTAACTCCATGGATACGAGATTCTAGAGATGTGTAGCCAGTCTTCTCCTCTTGGTATAGATAGGAAGATGCTCTTGTTATTCAGTTGCTCAGTCGTGTCCAACTCTGTGACCCCATGGACTGCAGCATGCCAGGCTTCTCTGTCCTTCACTATCTCTCGGAGTTTGTTCAGACTCATGTCCATTGAATCTATGATGCCAGGCAACCATCTTATCCTCTGTCGCCCCCTTCTCCTCCTGCCCTCAATCTTTCCCAGCATTTCCTTTATAAATACAAATGTTCTCTTACTAAAAGGTAGCATTTACTGGTTTTCAGAGCTTTTCAACATCACTGTTTCTTAAAAATAATCATCCTAAAATAATCCTTAACCCAAAGAGACATATTTCATGTGGCATATTCTACTCTCCTCCCCCTGCCACAGAAATGCATCTGGAAACCATGGAGAGGACTCAGGGAGCACCTGCTGAAATGATGGAGAACCCCATAGCATACTCATTCACCCATCAGCTGCTTTGTGTTCACACCACGCATGCCCAGGGAAAGGTAGCTTGTGGAGCCTGCAGTAGATGGGGACTGAGACTCGGAGTCAGCAGTTCCCCAGCTGTTACTTGATAAACAGAGAAAGTCTTGAGACCCTGAGTGCTTGCTGACATCTGTGTGCAACCTCTGAACTGTCCTGGGGAGACGGGGTCCCTTGGGGCTCATACCGCAGCGTGGCGGGGGTTGCCCAAGAATCTGCCCCCAGTCCAGAGATGCATTATGGCTGAGGAGGCTGTGCCTTTGGACTGTAAGATGGTGACCATTTCCTGTTCCTTTTCTGCTCATCCTGATATAGGCTCTCATTTGGCCATTTTGTTCCATGACCACCAGGCCCTTGTTTAAGGACGTCGAGGGATTCAGGCAGCAAAGGTTCAGAGGTGGTTCTGGAGCCCAGGTGGGCAGAGAGCCACGTCCACTCTTCCTGAAGCTCTGCCTGTCCCAGGGGCATCCCCATGGCTCCTCTGCAGGTGAACCAAGGGAGTGACCAGTCTCTGCATGTGGGCCTTGCCTCCTTATACCCTTTCCCTGACACCATCAACAGTAGGGAACTGACAACCTCTCTTTGGCACCAGTTAGCTCCCAGACTCAGTCCCAAGGAGAAACCCTGGGTGGTGGACATCATCCTTTTTCTCGTGGCACAGACCAAATGAGAAAATGGAGGCGTGGACAGGTGAGGGGCACACATGTCAATCCAAGGGGTGCTGAGAGTCAGACCAGGGGCTGGACTTCAGCGCCGGTACTTGGTCACTCAGACCCTCTGAAGACAGACCCCAAACCTGCCCACGTGCATGGCCCTGGAGAACGTGGTGGGTGGGGTTTTCTTCAGTCATAGGGGTAGCACTCCGACTATTAAACCCTTTCTTGTAGACTCGATCTAGATGTAGGTGGCTGAACACGGGGAAAAAACTCGGACTTAATCAGACTCGACCTGCTTTTAAGGGAAATGCAAAATAAGCTGTGAGCCGGGCCCTCTTTAATCCTCCATCGAATTAGCCTGATGACAGGGCTACCTTCATCTAAGTGGTAAATGGGCAAAGTGGGTCAATCCAGCTTTAGCTTAAGCTGGGGCTGATTGTAGGGTTGCGGGGCCACCCCCCCCCCCATCAAGGAGAAGCCCGCTTCCTCTAATTCGCTGTGAAGGAGGAGTCTGTTGCCCTTTCTGGCTCATGTGATAGAGTTTATATCATCATTTCTGTAAACATCTCCGTAAAGCAATTTTGGTCTCAGTAGATTAGGGATGGCTTGAAGCTGGGTGTTTGGAACATCCTGAGTGTTCGTTGCTTAGTCACGTCCAACTCTTTGCAGCCCCATGGCCTGCAGCCTGCCAGACTTTCCTGTCCTCCACTATCTCCTGGAGCTTGCTCAAGTTCTGCCTATGTAGTTACATTTAAATTATGTGGCAATAAATAAATATCATACAAGTCTCTCTCTAAAAATATTTATTAGTTTATTTATTTTGGCTGCACCGGGTCTTAGTTGGGGCACGTGGACCCTTCATTCCCTGACCAGGGATCACGCCCAGGACCCCTGCATTGGCAGCGAGGAGTGAGTCTTAACCACTGGACTATGACTCTCTCTTTTTAAATTATTTATTTTTAATTGGAGGATAATTGCTTTACAATATTGTGTCGGTTTCTATATGTATCAGCATGAATCAGCTACAGGTAGTCACATTTCCTTTCCCTCTTGAACCTCCCTCCCACCTCCCACCCCACCCCACCCCTCTAGGTTGTCACAGAGCACTGAATTTGAGCTCCCTGCATCATACTCCAGGGATATGTAAAAAATAGATTTCCACCAGCTATCTATAAAAAATGGAATCTGAAGTAGTTTTAGAGGCTTCTAGAGTTGTGTCTCAGCAAATTCTTTCTTTGCATCAGTTTATACTTCATCTGACTTCTCCATTTTTTGGCAGCTATGTACCTTGAGGCCTTCAGGGATGTTTTTCACAGCGAAGGTGTTTGGTCGGTAGTCACTGTGACGATGCTAGTACTCCCTGACTGGTTCAGGGGACATTTTCGTTCCCGTGTCCACCGGGCTGTTGTCCCAACATGATAAGCACAGCAGGGCAGGATAGGGACGACACATGGACGCCAAAATCTCCAGGAGCCCCAGGTGATATTATTTTGAAAGGCACATATCTAGAGGTGAGAGGTCTCTTTGTTCTGAAGTCAGATATTCAGGGCCATCTAAAAGCTGGATACCCCTAAAATAAGGGAGAGGTGACACCGGGGAGAAGATCTCAGAGAAGGTCTAATCTTATTCCTTCTACCCTAAATTAAAGTGCCTTCCCATCTTAGTGGAGAGCATCTGGCCTCCAACCTTCAGATGGGACGTACTATATCTCTCAGTTCTGAGATTCGACTTGCATTTTTTTTGTTTCTACAAACTGAAATTAGATGGAGCCACGATTAAAAGTGGTGACATTGCCACTTGGTGCTCTGTGATGACCTACAGGGGTGGAATGGGGGACTGGTGGGAAGGAGTCTCAAGAGGGAAGGAATATATGTATACATATGGCTGAGTCACGGGTGTTGTACAGTAGAAATTGACATATTGTAAAGCAGTTACCCTCCAATTAAAAAATAAATCAGAAAAAAAAAACCCCAAGAATAGCAACAAAAAAAAAGCGTTGAGACGTTGGCCAAAGAGCTGTGACCTCTGACCCGCCCTGGTCTGTTTGTTCTGCGCAGGGACCTGATGCCGAGGACCCTGGACGGCCAGATCACCATGGAGAAGACGCCCAGCTACTTCGTGACGCGCGAGGCGCCCGCGCGCATCTCGGCCATGTCCAAGGACACCAAGCTCCTGGTGGTGGTGCGGGACCCGGTGACCCGGGCCGTGTCGGACTACACGCAGACGCTCTCCAAGCGGCCCGACATCCCC
The DNA here is from genome assembly GCA_007570785.1 of Antilocapra americana. Lineage (NCBI taxonomy): Eukaryota > Metazoa > Chordata > Mammalia > Artiodactyla > Antilocapridae > Antilocapra > Antilocapra americana. The sequence continues at coordinate 22,685,917 of ML664177.1, read as the reverse complement.
AGCTTCGAGAGCCTGGCCTTCCGGAACCGCTCGGCGGGCCTGGTGGACCGCTCGTGGAGTGCCATCCAGATCGGCCTGTACGCCGAGCACCTGGAGCGCTGGCTGCGCCACTTCCCCGCCCGCCAGATGCTCTTCGTGAGCGGCGAGCGCCTGGTGCGCGACCCGGCCGGCGAGCTGGGCCGCGTGCAGGACTTCCTGGGCCTCAAGCGCATCATCTCGGACAAGCACTTCTACTTCAACCAGACCAAGGGCTTCCCCTGCCTCAAGAAGGCGGAGGGCAGCGGCCGCCCCCACTGCCTGGGCAAGACCAAGGGCAGACCCCACCCCGAGATTGACGCGCAGGTGCTGCGGCAGCTGCGGGATTTCTACCGGCCCTTCAACCGCAAGTTCTACCAGATGACGGGCCACGACTTCGGCTGGGACTGATGGCACCCCCTTGGGCTTAGGAAATATTGAGAGAGATTATATGTATGTAAAATGTACAGAAATCTATTTTATAATAATTTATTTTTAATTCATAAGCAATTAATTCACTAAGCTGCCTAGCCACACTCTTTTACAGAGTCACGTAATCTGTTAACATTCCAAAGTGTTTTCTAATATTTTCTTCTTGTCCTCACAATGGATGGTGCTTCCATTTTTTTTCCCCCTCTTTTGAGCTTTCTTTCTACCCATTGTATTTAAAGAAAAGAAAAGCACAACTTGAGATTTTTGTTGTTACGGGTATGCAGCCTTCGATCGCTGTCTGGATGCGTTTGCCATCTCCTTGTTCTGAAACTCTGGTCTCCCTTGCTGCCTGGCCACCTCTGGGAGCTCTGAGGTGACAGACCGCCACGTGGCAGCTTCCTCGGCCACCTTCTGACATGTCCAAGGGCAGACTCCAGACCACAGCACTAGGTCTGCCCCACCCCACCCCCCATCCCACACCCCCCCACCAAGTCCACTCAGCACTGGGGAGAGTCACTACCTTGGCAGGGACGTCCACGTCCTCTTAGAGTCTGCTGGTGATGGGTCAAGGTCATGGACTTTAGCTTTTGATTTTGAAGGCTGCCCCCTTGCCTCCTCTTCTGCCCCACCCCCAGTTCATCAACCTGCTTGAAGTGTATGCAAATGTCAGCCCCCCACCCCTCCTTTCCCAGGTCCTGTGCTTGGCCGCTGCTTTAGAAATAAAGATGTTCCCTTCTAATTCGCATGTGAGTGCATCATGCTCCATTCTCAGGCAGACAGTTTCTGCCTTGACACACCAAAGAATCCCCTCGGCTAGCAGAACGACCAGCATGAACCAGGGGTGCTGGGCGTCGAGACCTGAAGGGGTCAGGTGCCTCCCCTCCTGACTCCACCAAGATTCTAGGACCAGCCCCCGTTTGGGGTCTGGAATTCGTCTCCCTGGAATTTCTAGCTCATCTCAGACAACATGGTCTGTAGCTAACAGCCAGACAGAACCAAGAGTGGCTCTTATAAAAAGAGACTGGGAACACTGGCCCCGTGTTGCCTGTGACACTGGAGCCTGGGCTGTCTCTTGTTCTAACCAGGCCCTGGCAGGAGAGGTACCAGCCTCTTAGCTGCTGATGTGGAATGTTCTCCTCTGCTTCTTTCTGGAGGGAGCGGTGAGGTGGGAAGGCCCAGGGAGTCATTTGATGCTGACCAGCTAGTGGCTTTTGGGTAACCATATAGCAATATGACATAATAATAGTCTCTTCACTTGATCCTCAATTTTCTAACCCAGACTGCTTCTCCCATCAAAGAATTGTCATTTGCATTATACTTTCATCAAGGAATATATGGAAAGATGTTGTCAACCTGATTGGGTTGCTATAGTTACAAAGGACACTGTAGTCTGTTCTATGGGATAACTTGCTCGCTAGATAAAACACTGGTCTTTAAGGGATGTCTTGTGGATAAGCTGGTTTGTCTTTGCCCACGTAGCTAGTTTGTGCTTAGCAGCAAAACTGTCATCATGTAGGTTGGGTGTAGGAGGATGGACATGAGGTAGGGGCAGGGAGCTGTGCATTCCTGAGTTGCTATAATCATTCCATAGCTTTGTTACTGCCTCTATCAAGCCGAGGAGAACTTGCACTTAGGGGAACACCCATAATCACGGGGTGGTTCTCCCTTCTTGCTGCTTGGGTGTCAAAGACATCCTCATAAGGGTGCTGACTGATCATACATTTCTCTAATCAGATAGCTGATTAGAAATAAAACCGGGAACACTGCCTCTTTTCCATTACAGCAGAACGTGGCTTCAAGTCAGAGTCAGTCCACAGCCACCACCTGCTCCTGCCCCATCTGCTTTCTGGCCGCTCTGGTGCCCTGCCATGGCACGTGATGTCCAGTTGCAGAGAAGTTCAGAGAAGGGCTTGCCACAAAGCAGTGGGGGAAATGCACACAAGCTTTTCCTTCCCCTCCGGGTCCCTGCTTGTCTTTCCAAGCTGGACCATTTTTGATTAAGTTGTTTATTCTCTGCCTTAAAACTGAAACAGGAAATCCTCAGCTTGAAGGAGGGTCATTTAGTCATGAACACTGAAGTGAGTCAAGGTTCCATTCTAGGTCAAATCCTTGAATCCAAACAGATGTCGATAATTAGCACTGAAGGACTAGAGTGAGCTTTCCCGTGGAAGACAAATAAATCAGATTTCCTGTGCATCTCTTCTGAGGGGTCTGAGGGCTTGCGGTTTCTGACTGCTCCCAATGGCTCCCAAGGTTACACCCCATCGCGTGATACTTATTACAGGGTCCACATGTCTTCCTCCTGGAGAAGTCAGGCAACACATAAAATCAGGCCTTAACTTTCTTCCTGTTCCAGCCATCTGCCAAGACCACCAACTTAACTTTTTAGCTGCTAGAAGGCAAACATCATATCACCTCTTGGCAAATTTTGTCCTAACGCATGTTTTGGGTTTCTTCCAGGTTACAGGAAAAGCTCTGATATTCATGAGGTACTCTTTACTCCACTCAGTGTATTTAAAAACAAACAAAAATGCTGAGAAAAAATTGGAGGTTTCTGTTGTTCCTATCTAGCCCACGCTGTCTTTGAGGTGTTTGTCCGGTAGTCTGTGAACTTGGTACGTGGGACCTGGAAAGGTGTTCAGGTACACTGACAGCATCATAAGCATCTAGTTGGAAGATGAAGGAGGAGAAATTGTCTCCTTCCTCCTAGGAAGTCACTCTGAGTGACAGGTACATTATAGACATTGGAGAAATAGAGTTTCAGATCCTACCAGGATATTTTCATAAGAAAGAAAAATGGAAGAGTCCATTCAACTAGAAACACTCAGTGTCAAAAAGCCCAAGGTGGAAGTCGATGTCTTTTTCTTTTCAGTTGATCAAGAAAGATGGTCAATAAAACTTCAAGGTGTGGTTAGATTTTTTTTCACTTTTGTAACATTAATTTATGATTGAGTTCCATTCAACCAAGTAATCTGAAATACTGTGCATATCCTAGCTGTTTCCTCTATAACCTGGATGATAGAATAGCCAATATGTACAAAAAGGAAAAAAAATTAAATCAAGTATTTTGTCCTATGTATAACACAAATTAATTTTACACAGAGAAAGATGTTTCTAGGAAAATGAAATTCTGGTAATTCATACTATTTCTTTGTATGAACAAATAAAATATATTTTACCAATCATGGGTACTTCTATGTTTTATTATGTGTTGTGGATGGACAGGGAGGTGGTGGTTGTTGTTCAGTCACTAAGTTGTGTCCAAATCTTTGCGACCCCATAGACTGCAGCCTGTCAGGCTCCCCTGTCCTCCACTTTCTCCTGGAGTTTGCTCAAATTCACATGCATTGAGTCTGTGATGCTATCTAACCATCTCATCCTCTGGTACCTGCTTCCTTTTTCCTTCAGTCTTTCCCAGCATCAGGGTCCATATCTTTAGGAAACAACCTGTTTTCTTTTAACAAAGCACACCATCTCCATGGTTACATGGATTATTATTTACTACTTTAAGCACTCGATTCATTCTTCTATTTGATATTTTTAAATTTTCAATTGAGATTTACTTGCTGGTTGCCTTTTATTTTATTGTTATTTTCTAAAAATATTTATTTCTTTGTCTGTGGTCTTACTTGGTCTTAGTTGCGGCATGTGGGATCTTTAGTTTTGGCATGTGGGATCTGGTTTCCTGACCAGGAATCAAACCTGGGCCCCCTGCATTGGGAGGCAGAGTCTTAGCCACTGAATCACCAGGAAGTCCCCTGGTTGCATTTTAAAGTAGCCCACACTAAGTTAACAAATTAAGGCTCAAGAATCCTGACCTCTTTTTTGTTGTTGTTTTATAAGCCATTTTATTGAGGCAACATTGGTATACAAAAAGCATCCATGTTTAACATATACCACTGGATGAGTTTAGTGTAAGTACACACCCATGAAACCAATGCCATAAACATAGCCATCACCTCCAAAAGTCCTCCCCCACCATTTTTATTTATATTTTTGTGGTAAGAACATTTTACACAAGACCCACCCTCCTAGCAAACTCTTAAGAATTCAGTATAGTATTGTTAACTAAAGGCACTGTGGTGTATACTAGGTGTCTTGGATTTAATTCATTTTGTGGAACTGAAATTTTACTCAATTTAAAAAGGAAACAATAGTTTCAGGTGAATAGCCACTCTCTGATGCCATAAAGAAGCAATCTTGATTAAAAGCAGAAATATTAATAGAACAAAAACTAAGTGATGCTAGTAATTTCTAGTTATGTATAACTCAAACCATGTTTGCCATAAGCTAACCTCTGCTCCAGGCAAAGGTCACTCCTGTTGAAGGCTCGAACTTAACCTGAGATGTGCATCTTGCCATGGAGGAGGGAAGAGAATTGAAGAGGGAATGATTTCCTTTCTGGGGTTGAGTCCAGCTTACCAGTTTGGAAAGGCAGTGAGAAGAGCACCCTTCCAAGTGGGGGTGGGGCGGCGACGGCTGCTGCTCAGCCAAGAAACAGGTCTCCGGTTCACACTTCGTGTTGAAAAGCCTGCGTTTTATAGAGCTCGCTCCTTCAAACCCAGGAGTATGCCACTGGTTGATATATTCGTGGGTCTTGAGGGCTGACCTGACCTCGCACCCCGGCCCATCAATTTCTTGCTTTTTCTACAGAAAGGTAATAAAAGGGACCTAAAATCTACTCATTAACCTGGTGGCACAGTTTAGAGCAGTATTTCTCAAGCTTGGGCAAATACTCGGATGACCTAGAGAGGTCTTAAAAATTACTAATGCTCTAACACACCTCGGAACAATTAAATTAGAATCTCTAGGGGACAAGGCCCCGACACTGGTACATTTAAAAAGCTTCCTGAGCTTGGACCTGGAAGGCACTGTGCCTAGTGAAATAAGTCAGACAAAGACAGATACTGTGTCATCTCACTTATGTGTGGAATCTAAAAATGGCAAACTCTGAGAAACAGAGCAGAATGGTGGTTACCAGGGTCTGGGAGTGGAGGCAATGGGGAGATATTGGTCAAAGGGTACAACATTCCAGTTATAAAATCTTGAGTATTTAACACAGCATGGTGATTATAGCTTATAATACTGTATTCTGCAGTTGAAAGTTGCTAAGAAAGCAGATCTTAAAGGTTCTTTCCACAAAACAAAAAAAGAAATGGCAATTATGGGACAGGATAGAGGAGGTCACAGACTGTACCTGTTCAGGCTCCTCTGTCCATGGAGTTTTCCAGGCAAGAATACTGGAGTGGGTTGCCATTTCCTCCTCCAGGGAATCTTCCCACCCAGGGATCTAACCCAGGTCTCCTACATGGCAGGCGGATTCTTTACCTTCTGAGCCACCAAGGAAACCCCGCTGATACAATGGTGGTCATCAAATTTCAATTTTATTTATTTATTTGTCCATGCCACATAACCTGGCAGGGATTAACCTTAGTTCCCTGACCAGGGATCAAACCCATGCCCCTGTGGTGAAAGCACAGAGTCCTAATCACTGGACCACCAGGGAATTCCCTAAGTTGCAACTTATAAACATATTCAATCAAGACATATGCCTTCAACTTATACAATGTTACATGTCAGTTATATCTCAGTAAACCTGAAAACATCTTTATAATATGAAAGTCTCCCCAACTGACTCTAATATGGAGCCGAGGCTGAGAGCCTTGGTTCTCTGTGTGCGTTTCTTGGACCACATCAGCATTCCTGGGAACTTGATAGACACAAATCCTCAGGCCCCATATCAGACCTACTGAGTCAGAAGCTCTGGGTTTCATGAGCTTTCCAGATGATTCTGATTCCTGCTAAAGTCTGAAAACCACCATGTGAGAGCCTCGACTTCACTTCAATTTAACACTGGAGAGCTTGGATTCCTCTTCAGGTACCTTTTCCCCTGCCCCGTGTTGCTTACCGAGAACAGCGCTAAGCAGTCACCCCTTGGAATTCTGGGTCTTCTCTAAGGGACAGTCCATCTAGCAACATTTCAAATAGCGGTCATGCCTGCCTGGAGTCCCTCACTCCACCGGGTCCTCTTTGATGGGGCAGCCCTCAAGCTATCATCGCTAACCTGTTTCTGCTGCTGCTGACAAGGGCTCAGTTGTGTTCAACTCTTTGTGACTCCATGGACTGTAGCCCTCCAGGCTCCTCTGTCCATGGGATTCTCCAGGTAAGAATACCGATGTGGATTGCTGTGCCCTCCTCTAGGGGATCTTCCCGACCCAGGGATGGAACCCTGGTCTCTTATGTCTCCTGCATTGGCAGGTGGATTCTTTGTCACTAGTGCCATCTGGAAAGCCTGACCTGTCTCTGAAACTGCCCAAAAGTGGGATGAGAGATTTATAATCAGGGATTTTAAAAAGAGAGCTCAAATCCTTGAAATCCCTAATGTCACCTTCTGATCTCGATCCAGTCTTCACCAATATATTTCTGGCACTTTGTACGGGATCTATTGTTATTTCTCCTTATCCTTCACAACTGAATACATAGTTGACTTCCTCAGCGGCACTGATGGGCCCTTCAAAGTGGAAGATTCCCCCAGGGTCACCTTTTCAATTACAAGAAGCTCATCTGAACAGACGATGCCCATTACTAGCATCTAGTTTTATTTTTTTCATTCCCACTCATGTTTATTATTACTGGGGGTTAAAGTTGATCAAGTGCTCACAATACTGCCCAAGACTTGCTGTAGTCATACATCTGTGGGCTCAAGCCTGCATCCCCCAGTTGAGAGCCTGGGATCATCTGTCTTATGGGAACTGAAAGGGGCTTAAGGACCCCAGGGCTCAGAGTCCTGAGAAAGGAGAGTAGAACACATTGACGCGCCTCTCTCCTGCCTACATGCCTGTGCAGATGTCAGAGGTTCTTTTTCATCTTTATAAAGATGAAGCTGTGATCATTCTCCACAGATCTTGGCCTCAAAAAATCTCAATCATGCGTGCTTTCTCTTTCGATATCTTTAGCAGAAGAAGGAGCACTGGAGGCCACCACGTCTCCATCAGACGCGTCAACAACAGAAGGCTCTGGAAGTCCTCAGGAAGGGGAGTCATCTGATGGGAGGGAAGTTCAGAGACGCCTGTTTGGGGTGCGCTTTTCCTTATGACTTGGAGCAGGAAGAGGCTGGGGGCAGAGATGAGTTCATTCATTCAGTAAATATTTACTGAGTGCTTATGGCTGCTCTGGACACAACCTAAACAAGACACATTTCCTGCCTCGAGGAATTCCTGGGGGAGGCAAAGATGCAACACAGTGTGAAAAGGGGCCGTGAAGAGGTACTGTGGGAAGCCAGGACAGCGAGGGTCCAGCCAGATGTGGGGTGGGGGAAGGGAAGGGCCAAACCCTCCCAACCGGTAGGATGCTGCCAGGTGATTGGCTGGATGGTGGTCAGGAGGCAGAGGGAGAGAATCAATCGTTGCAAGGATGTAGATATGCAGGAGTCCAGCCAGTTGGGAACTGCAGGCAGATCCATGGAGATGTGCTTGGAGTGGGGGGGTGGGGGCAAGAGGGTTCTAGAGGGGCAGCAGAAGATGGTATCGCAAGCAAGTTCAAGCAAGCAAGCTCACCGCAGTCCAACTACTTTTGAGCTGCAAACTCCTCCAGCCAGTTGCCCCCCCTCCACTGACACCTATTTGGATGTCTCTCCAATAAAAACATGTCCCCAGTTGAAATCCATTCAATAGGG